>CAUYLG010071392.1:0-25925 GCA_963573385.1 Cacajao melanocephalus | reverse complement strand
GGCGCCCCGCTCCCGCGACCCAACCCGCCCCAAGACACCCCCTTAGAGATCTAGATATATATATATATATATATATATATATACACTACACATATATATATATCTGTATATATATATCTACATAGAAAGAAATATATATATCTTTCGTGTGTATATATATATATATGAAAGGGAATGTATATATATATATATATATATATATATTCTGTCTCTCTCTCTCTCTCTCTCTCTATATATATATATATATATTCTGTCTCTCTGGAGAATCTTGACTGACACAGAAGCCATGGCTGATGCAGGGCCATTCATGAATGCCAGGAGCAATTTCCAGGAGGGAGAATTGTTTCAAAATGCTTCTCTGAAATCATACCTGTTGGCTACCCACCCCACATAAACCTTTCTTCTCATATACCCAAAGATGTCTTTACCTAACATAATTTATTGCACATAAAATCACAAGTTTCACACAATCTCCTCAACCTGAGAAAACTCAAAGTCACATCCAGCTGTTGCCTCCAGATGCATCAATGTCACTAGGCTCCTGTGCCCCCAGGCCAGGATCTCAATTTGATATGCGCTCTGCTAGTTCCATTGTGATTCCACCTAAACTCACTATAACTTTGGAATAAAGAGTACATTTAACCACTATTACATAACAGTAAAGGAGAGAAAGAGATGAAGATGAAAGAAAAAAAGTCATGATAATTTCTGCTTAATATAATAGAGGTAGTGGCTCGGGTGGTGGCCCACACCTGTGATTCCAGCACTCTGGGAGGTCAAGGCTGATGGATCACTTGAGGTTGGGAGTTTGAGACCAGCCTGGCCAACATGGCAAAACCCCATCTCATCTAAAAATACAAAAATTGGCCAGGCATGGTGGTGGGCACCTGTAATCCCAGCTACTTGGGAGGCTGAGGCAGAAGAATCACTTGAGCCTGGGAGGCGGAGGTTGCAGTGAGCAGAAATCATGCCACTGCATTCCAGCCTGGGCAACAGAGGGAGACTGTCTCAAAAAATAAATAATTAATTTAAAAATAAAATAAAATGGAGGTAGTAATTGTTCATGCTTCAGAGACTGCATGAGCAAGCAAAGGAATAGCAGGGGAGTCCAGAATTCTTGAATTGGCCATGAGATCACAGCAGGTGTTTACAATTTCCCTCCTGTACTCTCTCGTCCATGTTGCCAATATCTCTGACCCAGAATCAAAAATGGACATAAACAATAACTTGGATAGGTTCACATTTGCTTTTCCTTTGATTTACTCCTAATACAATGCAAAAATATGCACGAGATAAGGAATCAGGTGGGAAATCAAGGCTCTTCTTTGCCTCTTTAATATTCTCATGGAGGTGTCACTGAAATTTGACAGTCTAGATGGTGAATATAGAAGTCAGCTATGTTAGATGGTAAGCTTGATGTTTTTATACTCATGGTTATATATCAGCAGCCAAAGTGATTTTTAGTTCAATATGAAATAAAATATCATGTGATGGGCCGGGCATGGTGGCTCATGACTGTAATCCCAGCACTTTAGGAGGCCTAGGCAGTGAATTACCTGAGATTAGGAGTTTGAGACCAGCCTGGGCAACATGGTGAAACCCCGTCTCTACTAAAAACACAAAAATTAGCCAGGCACGGAGACGTGTGCCTGTAATCCCAGCTACTCAGGAGACTGAGGCAGGAGAATCGCTTGAGACCGGGAGGTGGAGGTTGCAGTGAGCCGAGATCATGCCATTGCATTCCAGCCTGGGTGACAAAGTGAGACTCTATCTCAAAAAAAAAAAAGAAAAGTCATATGATATAAATATGTAACAGTAGGACATTCTCCCCTTATCTGCTCCAAAGCAGAGGCCTGCGAGTTTTCACTTATATTCATAGAAGAGCTTTCTGTGGATGGTTCTAACCTTAGTGGGCCTCAGCTTAACTCACACTTAATTAGTCAGCTGTTTTTTGCTAATGGAATTAGCCCAAACCTTTATTCCCAAGAGATCTGAGCATTTGATGATTCTGCCTGTCAGTATAGTGTTTTTCTACTAACCTGACATGGAAATACAAGGATCACTCCAAGTTTCTTTGTCACTGGAAGCCTGCCGCTTTCATGTGGATTCAGGGGTCAACCAGAGGCTTAGACAAATTTCATATACTTGGTGTCACCCTCTCGGCCCTTTGCTCTCCAGGTTTTCTTCTCAATTTATAGTGAATATGATTGTCCTGAACTCTTCCCTGGTTTCTCAGGCCACAAAGACTGTGGGTTTTTATCTGGGTTTTAGTTGCCCTATGTATCACCGTCTGTAGCCTGACATTACGCTAAAAGCCATTTCAAAATGAGAAACTAACCCCATGCAATTTCCGTCTTCCAGCCGTTGACTTCTCTTCAGAAGCTGCCTGATTTTATTTACTCTCCAAAGCACTCAGGTTGTTATTTTTTATCCAGTGTGGATAATTTTTTTATCCAGTCATTTAATTATCCAGTGTGGATAATGGCACTCTCTAGGCATAAGAGGTAACTACCAGGCCATCCGTAAAGCTGACTGCTTTGGTTTTAATCCTGCTGTATCATTTATTACCTGTGTGAACTTGGGCAATTTACTTAATTTATCCATGTCTTAGTCTCCTTATTTATAAAATGGAAATAATATTATCCATATTTAGGGTTATACAAAGAATTATATGACATAATTCATACAAAACACTTGGGAAAATTATTATCATTGAATATCTGAGAATGTTATTTTTATGCCATTTTTGAGATTTCTCCCAATACATTTAGCCATTTCCTCAATGAATAATAATTGTGATTCATTTCAAATTTTCAGGCCACTTATCATCTTGGATAGCACTAGATGAAATTCACTGATAAATTTTCACAAATGTATTTTACATTGCAAGTTACAAATCATCATTCTCATTTCAGGTGATGTTTCCCTCATTACTCAAATATTAAATTATATTGTATCTTATTTCCAGTCCCTCAGATATTGTGATTTATAACCACTTTATAAACAGTAGAATTTATAGTTTTTCCCAAGTTATTCTCAAACATTAATTATAGTACTTATTATTAAGTAAAAAACTAATGTTCAAGTTGGCCTTTTTACTCCTTAGAGTCAGTTGTTGGGAAATTATTTACTGACTGCCTGCTATTTCCAAGAACAAAAGTGATAAGAATGTGATGCCTACAAAAACCTTATAATATTTCAGTTAGTGTTCAGAACATATATTTTGTAAATTTGTCTTATCTATATTAGAGAAACTATTATCTAGAATAATGGTAAATACGATTGTATAGCAGTTCATTAGCATTCCCTGTAGCATTTAGCAAAATCTTTCAGGCCAGAAAAATAATGTATTCCTCAAGGCGTGGATAAGAAAAGCATCCCTTGTTTCAGTTAGGATTTGGAGCCAATAAATACAACTCTGACAACAAAGCCTTCAACAATGAGGCCTATTTTTCTCATGCATTAGAAATCTGGATGTACCAGCTTGAGGCTGGTGCAGGCTTCTAAGGTGATCAACAAAAACCCAGTCTCCTTGGATTTATCTATTCTTCCATCATGAACATGTGGCTTTTGTTTTGCTGGTCGTAAGCTGACTGCTACACCTACAGAGATTTCGTTTGCATTCCAAGGAGACAAAGGAGGGAAAGTGAAAGACCAGAGGATATGCCAACTGAATTGGTTCCATTTTATCAGAAAAACAATTGCTTTAAAAGACAGGCCCTCCACCCCAACCCCAGCAACTCCGTTTATATTTCATCAGCAAGAACTAGGTCATAATGCAAGCCAGTCTTGCAAGGTGAATATTTTGGCTGTGCACAATGCCCCAAAGAAACTGGGATTCTGTTAATAACAATGAAAACGAAAGATACTGAGACGGCCAAAAAATTTCAACCATTGGCAGGCATAGCTGTGGGTCACATGAAGGCTTTCCAAGGAAATCTTGGAAGTCATTTTCCAGTTTTTCAGCTTCCATGGATATAGTGTGTTCTAAAAGTGGTCTACCTACAAAAGCATCTGAGGTGAAGGCATAATATCAATTTCCTTTTACCATCCCCACTTTTTAAGCAGCCTTCTTCTTACCTTGCAAAGGACCTGCATGCCTATCACCTTCCTGAATTGTATTGGGGTGCACTGCCCAGGGGATATAAAAACCTCCAGGGAAAAAAGAGATAGGTCAAAATAATGGCATTATAGCCTTGCTAGCCTTCTATATTTGAAGTTGAATCATCCTGGTTGGGCTTCTAGACTTTCCACATATTATGCATATTTCTGTTAAGAGCAAATCATGGTATTAGAATTGAAGGGTTCAGGCTTAAAATATTGCCAATGCTTGGAGTACAGCTATATTGTTGAATGAAATAGCGGAATTTTAACAACTTTTATTTGCATGTGTCCTTACATCTTACCCCTTTTGTCTTTGTCAAAGAATGTATTGCTATTGAGGATGAGTCTTTGAGGGCAAAGGAAAGAAAATATCTGTAAGGAACATTGAAGGCAAGAGTGTGTCACTTTTATGGCAACAAAGGTGCGTGTCTTCATCTAAATCTATTTATTTACGTATTATCTTAGAATTATAACTTAGAAATAAGATGGTTATCAAAGGAACTATGTAGACTTCTCTTCCAGGGTCCACAAGCGGCGTGGTTTCAAAGGCAAGACCTTCCCAGCACCATGCCTCCATCCACCTCCCCTTGGGGGAACTTAGAGTTTTTGTCTAATTTTCCCCAGTGCGTGGGCTGGGGAGAAAGACCAGGTGAGCTTCCTTTGTTTAAAATGCCGGTCAAAAGCTCAGAGGGAGGAGGCTTTGATTGTGAATCAGGCAACCAATCCAATATCAGAGTTGAAGATCAATCACTCCAAAGGAAGTTTGGAAAAGCTCCTCTCACTGGAGGAGAACTTGAATGGGGCCGGAATAACTCCAGGGTTAAAATCTCCCTACTCCCTTACCTATTTCCCTCTTTGGGATATCCTCCCACGGTAGGGTGGGAGACTTCTCTCTCTTCTTTCTTTACCTGTGCCGACTCCATCTCTGGATCCACTCCCACGACACAGTGGGAGCTAGCTCTCTCCCTCTCTCTCTCTATTTCTCTTTTTCTCTCTCTCTCTCTCTGCTGATAAATAGCTTTCTGCAAAACTCTCGGGGTCTGATACTTACTTCAACGAGCTCACTGCGCCACCAGGGCCCTCTCCCTATTCTTGAGTGAGTGAGGCCCAAGGACCTGGGAAAACACATCCCATCGGGGAACGGTGAGTGTCTTTGGGACACCCCCGAAGCCCTGCTCCTGTCACCCGGTTACAGGAGTAGATATCAATAATGTTTGTTTGAATTGAAAAACGAAGAAATATTTTTCTGACAAAAATTGTTCTGATTTTTGCTTATTAGTTTGATCATGGGGATTGGATTTGGCAATTAGAATATATAGTAAACATTTTCCACAATTCCAGTTAGGTCAATCTGAAGCTCCAGTGTTTTAAAGACAATATTTAAAAACTACTTTGCAAATATTTTACTTGAAAAAATTACAGTGATGTTTTGAGATGAACAAAGTTTCCACTTTCTCAGACTTTCTGTATACAGTAAATTCAATATGTAGGGAACCACAATAAGTGTCTCTAGGTAAAACAATAACACGTTTAATTGCAGTCAATTGATAAGGCAAGGTAAGTCCTATTTGGTATAGTACCAAAGAGTAAGAGAGTGAATGTCTCCAAAGACTACAGTTAATGCTCTGACAAGTCTGGTGATTTCTTGTACTTAGTTTACAAGAAAATTATAGGTGCAATAAATTAACATGACAGCAAATTTTTAAAAGAATAAATTAAAAGTTTGATCACTTTGTTACTTCTGGTATTCAAATCAGAAGAAGGACCTATTTTTCTAAACAAGAGTGATATTAGTATGTTTTAGAAAGCTCCTTCTATTCCCATCTACTTATATCTGTGTTTCTTAGTATTTGCATAAGAAGCATTAAAACTTGGAATAGGACTGATGGTGAATGCTGCTTCACACTAACAGTATATAATATTCTCCCCTGGAAATATAGACTATTCTTTAAAAAGCCCCACTCATCTCATTTATTTATTTATTTTTACTTCAATAGCTCTTGGGGCACAAGTGGTTTTTTTGTTACATGGATGAATTATATAGTGGAGAATTCTGAGATTTTAGTGTACCTGTCACCTAAGTAGCTAATGAGTACCTAATGTGTAGTATTTTATACCTACCTCCCCTCCCATTCTCCCCTTTCTGAGTCTCTAAAGTCCATTATATTCCTCTGTATGCCTTTGCATACTCGTACCTTAGCTCCCACTTACAAGTGAGAACATATGGCTTTTGGTTTTCTACTCCTGTGTTACTTCACTTAGAATTATGGCCTCCATCTCCATCGCATTGTACCAGTCATTTCATTTAAAAAGGCATTCTTAATGTTAAACAAAAATTATGGAAGACACCGTTGTTTTATACTGAGCTCTTGCCAGACCAGAACAACCCAAAATGGAGTCACTCATGCTAAATGCCACATAATCAAACTGAAACTTTAAGGAAACAGGCAGACCTCCAAACAGACTGTTTATTCCTGAAAATAGGAAATT
The DNA here is from genome assembly GCA_963573385.1 of Cacajao melanocephalus. Lineage (NCBI taxonomy): Eukaryota > Metazoa > Chordata > Mammalia > Primates > Pitheciidae > Cacajao > Cacajao melanocephalus. Next base: position 19,331 of record CAUYLG010071392.1, on the reverse strand, counting down.
CCAGTCTACCTGAGTCACCATAATAAGGAAGTCTTCTCTGGACTAACCTGTACAAACAAAGTAACCTGAAGTACCCTGATGTCAACCAATCACCTTTTTTTCTTTCTTTTTTTTTTTTTTTTTTTTTGAGGCTGGGTCTGGCTCTGTTGCCCAGGCTAGAGTGCAGTGGTATGATCTCGGCTCAGTGCATCCTCTGCCTCCCAGATCTGCTCCTAAAAAGGTGGAATAGATATACTTTTCCATATTAATTCCAATAATTACAACTTAAAAACCTGGAGATAAACAAAAGTAGACTCTGAAAGGTGGAGAGAAGGCAGACTGCCTAGAGACTTTGGGGCGTGACGAACAAGCTGGTGCTGATGTGTTTTCTGGGATTTCTTTTTGCCTCACATATCTCAGTGTGATGAAGCCAACAACACAGATACACCAACAGGTACAGATTTTTTTCAAAGCCCCCCAAAATGACTGATGCCTCTAACTAAAGGACAAGAAAAGGAGCAGCCTTGGAGGAAAAAAATCTTTTAGAAATAACTACACTACTGCAACAATCTCCCCTCTCCCACCAGCACACACACAGAAATCTGAGGCCCCATCCCCACACATGCCAGCAGAAGTCGAGTGGGGTATCTAGACTTCCATCCATTGTCAGGCTGTAACAAGTCACTGCAAAGCCATGCTGAACTGGTATCATGGAAGGCCAATAGGGAGCTGGAACTTCCATCCCCTCTGGGTGGTAAGGAATCTTCCCTCTCCTGCAGCATTGATAGTGACCACATGGGGAGCCTGGAAGCCCAGTCTTTTACCACCACCCAACAGTATCAAGGAATAGTCCCCTACCAAGTGCCAGTGGAATGAAGGAGTGGGAACTGGACTTCTACCAAACCTCACAGTAATGAGGCAGCCCCCTACCCCCTTCTCTTGCCAGAGCAGGGTCAGAAGAATCCAGCTAAAACAGAAGGTATAAATAAAACCCAGTTTTATAACATAATGCCCAAAATGTCCCATTTTCAATTGAAAGTCATTTGTCATACCAAAACCAGAAAGATCTCAAATTGATTGAAAAAGACAATCAATAGATACTATACCAATACCAAGATGACAGAATTGTCAATTACCTGGCAAAGATTTTAATGAATCCATCAGAAAAAGGATTCAATAAACAATTATAGGTTGGGAGCTATGGCTCACATCTGGTAATCCTAGCACTTTGGCAGGCGAAGGCGGGCAGATTGCTTGAGGTCAGGAGTTTGAGACCAGACTGGCCAAACTTGTGAAACCCCGTCTCTACTAAAAATACAAAATTTAACTGGGTGTGGTGGTACATGCCTGTAATTCCAGATACTCATGAGGCTGAGGCATGAGAATTGCTTGAACTCAGGAGGCGGAGATTGCCGTAAGCCAAGATTACACCACTGCACTCCACGCTTGGTGACAGAGCAAGAATCTGTCTCCATTTTTTTTAATTAAAAAAAAAGTAATTACAAACTTGCTTAAAAACAAATAAAAAAAACTTTTTGCAAAGAAACAGAAACTATGAAGAACCAAATAAATATTTTAGAACTGAAAAAATGAAATAATTAAAACTCAACTCAAAAGAAATTCGATGGAGGAAAATTTGCGCTTGCAACAAATGATGGTGGAGGAACTGGACATTCACCAGCAACAAACAAACAAAACGTTGTTCGAGTCTCACAACTTTTGCAAAAACTAATTTGAAATGAATCATAGATTTAAACGTAAAATAAAAAACTCTAAAACTTTTAGTTAAAAAACAAACAAACAAAAAAGAAAACCCAGAAGAATATTTTCAAGATCTAGAGGTAGGCAAAGAATTCTAAGACTTCACACAAAAAACATGATCCATAAAAGGAAAATCTGATAAATTTAACTTCACCAAAACTAATAACTTGTAATATGAAAATGGCCTTTCTACAACAATGAAATAATGTGCTATGGACATGGTGAAAATGTTTGCAAACCACAGGACTACTATCTAGAATGCAAAAAGGTCTCTTAAAACCCAATAGTTTAAAAAAAAGAAAAGAAAAGAAAAGAAAATGGACAAAAGACATGAGCAAATATTTCACTGAAGAGAATTTACAGATGGTAAATAAACTAATACAAAGATGTCCAATATAATTAGCCAGTAGGAAAATGCGAATTAAACCCGAAATATGATAGTACTAAACACCTATCAGAATGACTAAAATAAAACAAAAAAAATAGTGACAACACCAAATGTTGGTGAAGATGGGGAGAAACAGCTCACTTACATCTTTCCAGTGTATGGCCAATCTGGAAAATAGTTGTGCAGTTTCGAAATTGCAGAAAGGCAACTACTGTACTGTTGGGGCTCAGAACACGATACCACAAAGTATGGTCCTTTGGTGTACTGAGTGCCTTGAACTGAAAGGAATTGGAAAGCCTCAGAAGCAAGGTCTTTCTGAACTTCTGCCCTCCCCTCTCTTTCTGTTGTTTCTCTCCCCAAAAAAGTCACAGAAACCAGAATTCTTGGGAAAACTGCAAATCACAAGAGCATCTGTGATGCATGCTTTTTCCAAAAGGGGTTTTGAGGACTTCAGTACTTAAAGGGAAAAGGGCACACAGAAGGGGAAGGAGATTAAAAAAAAAAGGAATGAGGGTTAGGTGTATTAGTCCATTTTGCGTTGCTTTGAAAGAATACCCGAGGCTGGGTAATTTATAAGGAAAAGAGGTTTATTTGGTTCATGGTTCTGCAGGCAATACAAGCAGGACACTTGCAGCTGCTTCTGGTAAGGCTTCAGGAAGCTTTTACTCGCGGCACATGAAGAGACAGCAGGGTATGTCACATGGTGAGAAAGGGAGTGAGAAAGACATTAGATATTTTAACAATCAGATCTCATGGTAGCTAATAGAGTGAGCACACCCTCATTGCCTTGGGGAGAGCCCCAAGCCATTCGTGAGGGATCTGTCCCCATGACCCAAACACCTCCTATCCATTCTCACTTCCAACACTGAGGATCACATTTCAACATGAGACCTGGAGGGGGCAAACATCCAAACTAAATCAGTAGGCAATGAGGCAAGTGGTTACAGTCTTGAGAGGCTTTGATTAACAATCAATAACTCTGCATTTTACTTGTGAAAAGAGGGAGTAGAGGAAAAAGTCAGTTATGCATTCATCTCCAGCTCTGTAAATCTACATTTTACGTGAGATAAAGTAAACATGTGAGAAGCTGAGTAGAGGAAAAGATTGGTTGTGCATTCATCTGGGGGTGGCAGAGGGATAATTTTCACTCTGGTCCTCGTTCCATATCTGTGAAGATAAGCTGGTAAGTGAAACTATCAGGGTGAAATTTAACAGAACTTCGTTTCAGGGCTAGTTTATAGGGGAAGTATGTATTTTAAAAGATTTGGGGGCCCACAGGAAATTTCCCTGTGAGCGATTTGTCAGGGAAACCGTCTAGAAAGATACACAGCCTTGTATTGTGAGAACCTGCTTTATACAGGCGAGGCTGTGACTACAGTTGTGAAATTACAGCTTTCTGTTTGGGGACAAAAGGAAGGCAGTTTTGCTTGACTCTGCTTCCAAGTTTAACTTTCCCTTTGGCATAGTAAATTTGGAGTCCCAAGATTCTATTTTCTCTTGGAGGAGCATATAATATTTTGTTTTATTTCTATGAAATTCTAGAACAAGCAAAACTAAACTATGGCGACAGAAAGACAAATTTCACATGTTCCAATTCATGTGTGGGAGGTAAAACCTGAAACAATTCAACTCACGGAAATAGACAGTAGAATGATGATTACCAGAGGCTGGGAGGAAAAAGGGGGGATGATTCGTGAGTGCAAAAATATAGTTAGATAGAGTAAATATGATCTAGTACCTGATAGCACAAAAGGGTGGCTGTAGTAAACAATAATTTATTGTATATTTTCAAATAACAAAAAGAGTAGAATTGGAATGTTTCTAGCAAAGAAATGATGAATGCTTGATGTGATAGAAAAGTTAAAAAAAAACGAATCAGAATAGCAGTGGCCTGTGTGTGTGGGAATGGGGGTGGTGTTTGACTATAAAGGGTGACGGACATATTCTATATCTTGTTTTACATGTAGTTAAATTTGTCAGTACTCATCAAAATGTACACTTAGATTTTTTTTTTTTTTTGAGACAGAGTTTTACTCTTTTCACCCAGGCTGGAGTGCAATGGTATGATTTTGGCTCACTGCAACCTCCACAACCTCCGCCTCCTGTGTTCAAGCAATTGATTCTTCTGCCTCTCAGCCTCCCAAGTAGCTGGGACTACAGGCGCCTGCCACCATGCCCGCTAATTTTTGTGTTTTTAGTAGAGATGGGGTTTCACCATGTTGGCCAGGCTTGTCTCAAACTCCCGACCACAGATGATCCACCCGCCATGGCCTCCAAAGTGCTGAGATTATAGACGTGAGTCACTACATCCAGCCTTAGATTTGTATTTTATTGTATGTAAATCATGATTCAAAGGCTGGGTTAATTTGTTGCTTTATAGTAAACAAAATGTCATGAACAAACTGGCTAACTACCATTCCCCTCTCCTCTACCTTTCATCTTTTTCATCTGAGTTAAGAAATCTACCACCTTGGGAACTCTGGCATATGGGGGAATGCCAACTTGAGTTAGGCTTCAGAAAACACGATAGCCTTCCTGGGGGGAATACAGAAGACCTCAGGATACACACTTGGTCACCAGACTGAGATTCTTGAATGTTAGAAGAAGCATCCAGGTAATTGCTGCCTTGGATGACTAAGAAACTAACTCTATTCTGTGTTTACCTTAATGGACAAGAAAATGGAATTCTCGAGTGAAAAAAAAAGCAGTTTTGGAATGTGATGCTGTGTATCACCAGGGAAATGCATCAGGTGTTCATAAAGAAAAAGCACTACAAGAAAACTTCAGTAGAAAAAGTTGAATGACAGCCAAGATTCTCTGAGCCTTTCAATTTTCTTTGCCTGGTGAAAACAATCATTAGGGTCCCAGCCATTTTACTGGGTGGTATTCAGGGTCAAACACTGTTTCCCTGTTGTTTCCCCTTGTTATTGTTTTAAGGTCTTGGGGAAGCCGTGATAATATCATACTTCTATTCTTCACCAGCATTATGAGCCAATAGAGAATGGGATAAACTATCAGGTGGATTTTTACCAAGTAAATGGTGCTGGTGAATGCAGCTTCGATCTGCAGGCCAGTAGACTTCCTAATACTTAGCTGCAGAATTGAATGTATTTCCTGATCCAATTAGAGGTTGTTGGGGCTCAGAAACCAATACTCCAAATATGGCATTTTGACAAGCTGAACTAAAGCAGCATCGAGGTCCCTCAGACCTCCTCCAACCTCCAGAGTTTCTCCCCAAACACAGGAGAAAGCTGTTCTCTGAAGTTCTTCTATTTGCCTAAAGTCCAGACCCACCAAGGAGAACAACTGGTTTTTCTTCTCTTTCCTGTTATCTCATTATCTATTGCAGGAAAGTAAACCCGGATGTGACCACACCTGAACAAATCCTTTCTAAGACAATGTCTGTCTCTCCCACTCAAATTCCAAAGAGAACTAATTACCAGTTAATCTCTGTTCCCCCATGTTCATTCTCCCTAGTAGTCACATATTGTCCCTCAACAGAGATCCTCTCCTCTCCCTTTGCCATCACCTGTTTTGTCAGGATCCAAACCCCATTCTTTTGTCACCTCAAGATGGTATATAAGCTTCTGTAACCCCAGAGCAGGGCTGCGTCTTCATTCTGAAGCCTCCTGTGTATATACATTAGATAAATATGTACACCTTTTCTCCTCTTAATCAGCCTTTTGTGAGTTGATTTTTCAGTGAAACTTCAGGAGGCCAAGGGCCCAGGGCCCTGCAAGGCAGTGCTGGGTCACTCTGCTCTCTACCACCAGGCAAGGCTTCTGTGTGTAAACTTCTGCAGGGCTGACAGTAGTCAACAATATGTTCTCTCTGCAGTCAAGTTCCCTTTGAAAAAGGAAAGAATAAGAGGATGAAAATAATGCCTCACTTTTCTTCCAGACTCCCAATCAGGGAAGACAATCAGGGAAGACTCTCACTTTCCCTGGGTGAGGCTGGGAGTGTTTTGCTGATGGAGCTCCACCCACGTGGGAGTAGGGATGACACATCTCTCCCATTAACATTCTCTGCACTCAGGCTTGACAGTCCTTGACTCTCCACACCCAGGCTTGTTCAGCCTCTGGAAGCAAGGATGATTCATATGTTGCTCTAGTCATCCCTAGTACTGTCTTCCTGCTACAAATCCTTTCCATTGAATAACCCTGATTTGATCACCTATCTTCTTGGCACTATACGTATACCACAGGGACTTGTTTTCTCTCATGTGCCAGGTGGTATCTTCTGCCCCCTGGTAGACCTTAGTGGAACCAGGGAGGCCGTGCCACAGCACAATTGTGGCTCTGGAGTCAGGACAGGTTTGGATCTCATTTCCAGCACTGCCTCTCAACATGAGCCGGGACAAGCACCTTAACTTCCCGTGTGCTTAACTTTCCTCATTTGTACAAATGGGATAATCCTAGTCCTTACTTCACAGGTTTGTTCTGGCATGTAACAAGTGCTCCATAAATGTGGTCCTCTCCCAACAAATTCTAGTCCCATGCAAGGAACACACTATTGGCAGTATTGGTTAGACCCTTCTGTCATCTTTTTCCATGTTCAAGTTTCCATCTTCCCAGTCCCTAACTCCTGAATACCTTTGGCTTTCCCTCATTTTCATTTGGCAATAAAAAGAAAACTTCTATAAATGCAACTTTGAGCACCTTAGGCTCTTGGCCTCACCTAGCAGCTCCTAGTTGCCTCCTGATACCTTGTGACTCTGATTTTGGACCACAGCCATGGACCTGGCTGCTGATTTTTTATTTTCAGCATTGACTTTGTGTGCCCTCAGGTTTCATTTTTGTTCTAATCTGCTCAGCAAGGTACTTGTCTCTTTGTTCTAAGGAAGAGGTACTGCCGTCTGACTTTTGGTGCAAACTCCTTTTCTCTGCTCTTGATTCACATCCTCTAAGTTTTCCTGGCTCCTTCTCCCTGTGCTGCTGCTTGGAATCTTCAGTTCCTCCCTGTATCATTGTCTTTTCTCAGCCATTAAGTAGACCAGTGTCTCCCATAGATTAAAAATAATAACACATCTTTCCTGCCTCTCCCTTAACACTCATCTCCTTCATTGGAAGGAAATACTTGTCTGAACCTGTGTCTCTCTGGCAGCCTTTCCTCTCACACTCAGCTCACACTTGCCCACCTCTAGTTAGGGCTATGCTAAAAAATATCCAGTGTGACCTTATGCCATACCCTTGTCTTTGGATATCAGATACTCTGACAGATGATGGGAAGGGGTTGAACCAGCAATCTTTTTATAATTTTATTTTATTTCATTTTATTTTTTGAGACCAAGTCTTGCTCTGTCGCCCAGGCTGGAGTGCAGTGCGCGATCTCAGCTCACTGCAACCTCTGCCTCATAGGTTCAAGCAATTCTGCTGCCTCAGCCCCTGGAGTAGCTGGGATTACAGGCATGTGCGGCCATACCTGGCTAATTTTTGTATTTTTAGTAGAGACGGGGTTTCACCATGTTGGCCAGGCTGGTGTTGAGCTCTTGACCTCAGGTGATTCGCCCGCCTCGGCCTCCCAAAGTGCTGGGATTACCCGAATGAACCACTGCACCCAGCCCTGGACCAACAATCTTAAATGCCCTTTCAGCTCTAAGACAGATGAACATGGTAAGAGTTGGGTTTTGCTGTTAATCTTATTGCTTCATTTATAGTAATTCTCACTTAGATTACAATTTTCAAGTAAAAAAAAAATTCTAAGGAAAATTGTTAATAAGAAAAGGGATAAAAATGAGCATCATTTCTTGTAATGGAATGTAATAGTATTGTATCTGGCTGTGATAGTATGGGGTGCCTAATGCTTTGATATTTAGTACATTTCTGTGCCTGGAAGGCTGAAATTTGTATTCACTTTGTGCTTTTAGCCAAATAAGAAAATGACATTTATTGATCTATTGACTTGCTGTAGCTGAATTTAAGGCAATAAAAAGAAAATGGCAGTAGTATATATTGTCCATAGAATAAATAAAATGGGCAATCTTATTCTTACTTGAGTCTAAAAAGATTTTATATTTTTCTAATTCTGCTCATATCTGTGTAAATATTGCTGACAATGAATCACCAGGAAATAAGCTGCTTCTTAGTGAAAGTAACATATCAAATTTATGTTTGAGAATTATAGGCTAGAAAAATACATACTTCCTATGTGATATAAGGCAGTGAGAAACGTGGTTCTACAAGAACAAATCTAACAGTATTTCTTTCCTCTTCTTCCCTATCCCGTTCCACTGGCTAAGCTAGCTGGTTTCCAGCCAGCCCCCCAGGATGCTCTTCAGATTCTCTAGCTTCTGTCCTGGGGTGAACGAGTCTTTAGCTTTGGAGCTTGAATAGGGAGCATCTTGCTAACTCTTACAAATACCATCCTTGTAAAAGTGGGGAGAAATTTCAGAGGTCTAAGAAAGTAAAAGCTTTTTAAAGAGGGAAGGAATTTCAGAAACCTAAAACCGGAAGTAGGCCGTGTAGACATTTCCTGTGTATAGTCTGTTTCAGAACCAGTCCGGTATAAAAGTCTTCTCTATAAAAGATGTCAGGAGTAGCCATATGTGAGAACAGATTAAAGACAACGAAAATGTTTTACATTTGCATATTACCTTGTAATTGTATATATCATATTGACTGCATTTAGTTATTTGACCAGTATGGGCAGTCACTCACCCTAGTTGAAGTTTTTGTTATATTTTGTGCATGGTTGTTTAAGTTTTTTTGTTTTGTTTTGTTTTTAATTAAAACAATATGATAGTGCTTGAAAGGTCGCAGAATATGCCAGTTTGGCATTAGGATTATTTTGAGCTGAAGGCAATTGAGAAAAAGTAGATACGAGAAAAATTCTCTGCTCTGCCCTTATTTGCCTAAAAGCAGGACCTAATTTGTGAAGGTATCCTCCTTTCCCCGTGCAAAGAAGGACAAAGATTTCTCAATGGAGATGACTTAGGTTCTCAGTCCCAAAACCAGTACCAGAGGAATTTACGTAACAAACTTTACCAACCAGCCTTTATCCACCACATATTTGCCTTCCCACAATTTGCTTCCTCTAAAGCTTCCTTTTCTTTTATCCTCCAATTTCTTCAAAAATTTGTTGCTCTTTGTGAAGATGTTATATAAGCCAGAATTCTAAGCCACCTCTTTGAAAACCATTCATTCTCTGTCTCCCATGTATATATGAGATATACATGTTAGTAACTTGTTTTTTTCTTGTTGATCTGTCTTATTACAACGGCTTCACCTAAGATCTCAAAAGGTAATGATGATTTATTAACAAGATGGCTTAAATTGTTTCATCTATGAGCCCTTTTCACTTCTTGGTTTTTGTTCAATCTGCTTCTATAGTCTAGAATGGCTCCCTCAGCTTTATCCATCCTCCAAATTTCAATGCAAGCACCACTATCTTCAAGAACCTTTCCAGACACCATCTCCCTGCACTGTTGTGAGTGATCTCATCTTCCCTTGGAATGATGCTTGATATTCTAGTGGATATGAACTGTGTCTCAGTCACCCCTACTGCTTTCATTATGGCATAGTCTTCTGAACATGATACAAACTCAACCCATGTTTTTGAAATGGATATATTTAAGACAGAAATGTTAATAGCACCTCCAGGGTGCTAGTTTCCAGGATGAAGAGTTGCCAGTGCAATAATTAGCAAAGTCAAGTATAAATTGCTTACAAGGGAAAAACTGAGAAATAAAGTTTGTATCATGCAGAATAAACTGGGATGCAAATAATCAAAGATGAAATAAAATGTGCTGAAGAAAGTGCATTGTTTATTTAATGTTATATTATTTTAGAGTCTGCATTTTCTATATCAGCAGCCACTCAAATGACTTCCACCTCCTCCTCTTAGCTCAGTCTTTAAGAAGATGACAATGACAGAATTTTCATTTCCAGACTACCCACTTTCTGTATCCACACAGAATCAAGTGCAGGGTGAAATAGTCACCTCCCACACTCACAGTCCTTTTTCCCAGGTGACTGTGGAACCAGCAAAACAAGAACTTTCTTTAAGGAAACCACAGTGTGTGGTTGGTGATTAAAGTTGTATTATAGCTTTTTGCCTGTATGGATAACATTCAAATAACGAATTAACTGTTGATCCATTACTTCAGAATTTTTCTAATAATCCACTTCCTGACAAATCTAAATAGGGGAAAATGTCTTTGCAAATTGCTGTTAAAAGTCCTTAGTCTAGCCTCTGTGGATAGACTCACTTTCTAACTCTGCTAGTTCCTCTCAGGTTCATGACATTTGCTTCCATGCCATCATCCTTGAAAGAAACTAAACCCTGTATCTATCCACACCACAGTTTTCTTGCCATCGTTTATAACATTGTTTTGTTGATTCATTTGTTTCTTACCAAGCACTGGCCAAGTAGGAGGCAGGGAAAAGGTAGAAGTTGAACCGTATAGCAAAGCCCTACTATGCGGCCAGCTGAGACTATTAGTTGCAAATTATCGAGCAGATCACGAGGCCTTAAGCCAGCTCCTATGTTGGAGTTGTTGGCCATCATCATCAGCCACTATTTTTACCTTTGTTATTAGTATCCCTTACTTGCCTGATAATGAATCATACATTCAGATTGGACATATATTGGTTTCTCTCACATCTGTCTGAACATGCCAGTCATCACAGTATTTCTGCGGGTGGGCATTACTCGCCCCTGGGCTCAGAGAAATTAAGTGACTGTTCAAAGTCTATCGATGAAAGGAGTAGAATTGCAACCTAGGTTTATCTGACTTCAGATGAAATGACTGTATGATCTTGAGCTCAGGTCCTTCAAAGTGGACAAAGATGAGCCCACATCTTCCCTGACACTCAGACCTTTCATTGCATTCCATTGTGTCCCTTGGCTATTTTTCACGTTTTTCCCTGACCCTGTGAACTTTTCATTTGCATCCTCTTATGTTGTGAGTATACGTCCCAGATTAATCTTAGGAGGAAGAGCAGGAGGATAAAAAGGAGGATTAGGAGTGGTCCCACCAACACCTTCCCTTGTACAAGTAAACAACATGTTTTGCAGATTTCTTCTGCCTACCTACAGCTTTTTCTTTTGCCATGCATGCTCGTGACTAATTCTCCACAGAAGCTCCCCAGTAATTCTTATGTTAAGCCATGGGGCAGATACCAAAGTGCTGTAAAATTGATGGGATTTTTGCTGAGTTCCATTGCCACAGGATCTACTTACTATGAAGACCTTTACATGATTTACAGCTGCCTTTAGAAGAAAAAAAAATCTATGGATAATATTGTTTCCCCGTTAATTCCTGCCCTGGTGTTGGTAAATTGAATTCAAGCACAGTCTGTTACCAAAATAAGAAAAATCTACCCAGAATGTAGATTTAACATTAATCATTCAAAGAACTAGACAATTTTCCTGGATACATAAAGGTTTAATAAGGGTGTTAGCCTAAAAGATGTCTAAGTTCCTCTAAATTTTATGTAGAGTTCACAAGTGTGATATTTTATTCTTAGTTAACAGATGCATAAAGACAAGGTGAAGAAAGGAATTTAATTTAAATGACTATTTCTCTAGCAAAGGCCATTTCCTCAAGTCAAAATGAAACCTCTTGAAATTGAATTGGGAATATTTCCAAGTCTCCTGTTTATAGGACATGAGGATTGTCTTCTGTGGAAATGACTCCACCTGGGTACAGTCATCATCACCCATGGGCAGAGGACTTTACTGTGCATTATGGGCTGAACTGTGTACCCACTCCCACACATTCATATGTTGAAATCTCCAGTAACTCAAAATGGAGTCTTATTTGAAAATAGGGCCTTTAAAGAGATGATCAAATTAAGGTAAAGTTATTAGGGTCAGGCCTAATCCAGTTTAACTGGTGTCCTTATAAAAGGGGAAAATTTGGACACAGACAGCCATACAGGAGAACTCCATGTGTACATAAAGACTGTCACCTGCAAATCAATGACAGATCCTACCCTTACAGCCCTCAGAAGGAATTAACCCTGCTGACACTGTGGCCTGAGACTTCCATCCTCCAGAACTGGGTGACAATACATTTTTCTTGTGTAAGTCATCCTGAGGCAGAATAGGAAGTCAAGGAAGTGACCATGTCCTTGGGATGCAGCAATGGTGGTGACCATACAGTCAACACAGTAAGCCTCATCATTCACATTGTAATCGAGCTCACTCAAGCAAAGCTATCTTTGGTAGGGAACTTCCCTTCTAGAAAGCATGAGCATTTTGATTTTACTTGTCCTCAAACTGACCCTTTGCTCATTATAATAGTAAAAAACACACCCTTGCATGGATATTTAAGATGTTAATGAGACACGCAATGTATGAACAAGCATGGACAGCTACTGTGCATGTGCACCCCACGTACCACCCAGAACATGCTTACTAGTAACACCTGTTTCCATCTCCTTGTGAATAATCATGTAAGACTCCCATAAAGGGAGTCTCCCTAGAGCAGTCTGTGCTGCCTCATCTTTACGAGCAGACCACTCTGAATTCTTTCTCTCTCAAGGTGTGCTGTCTATTCTGCACCTAATTTCCAGAATATTCTTTTTCCTTTTCAATTAATTACTCTTGCTGTACTTCTTTTGCTGTGTGTCTCTTGTTTAAATTCCTTTAAACCAAGAGGACAAGAACCAAGGTTTAAAACGGCCATCAACAGTCTAGCTTGTGGTACATCATTCCAGCAACCCTAGCAAACTAATACACCATGTACCTCAGTGTTCACATTCACATCATAAGTCTGTGAGGAATTAACAGATGAAGAAACTGAGGCTCACAGGTTCACAAAACAAGCACCACTTCTCTGTTCTAACATGCTAACAAGTATAATGCTGACATTGGTTTAAGGACAGCTATTCCAGAAGAAAAGGAATATTCCCGGCTTGGTGCAGTAGCTCATGTCTGTTATTCCAGCGCTTTGGGAGGCTGAGGCGGGTGAATCACGAGGTCAGGAGCTCCAGACCAGCCTGGGCAACATGGTGAAACCCCGTCTATACTAAAAATACAAAAACAATTAGCTGGTTATGGTGGTGGGTGCCTGTAATCCCAGCTACTGGGGAGGCTGAGGCAGGAGAATTGCTTGAACCCAGGAGGCCAAGGTTGCAGTGAGCCAAGATCGCACTACTGCACTTCAGCCTAGGCCACAGTGTGAGACTCCATCTCAAAAAAAAAAAAAAAGAAAGAAAGAAAAGAAAAGGAAAAAAGAAATATTCTCATATTAAACATAGTAGCAATAATGATATTTTTATGATAGCATTAATTCATAATTTTTAGTGCCTATTGGTATCGGGCATTATTCTAAGTGTTTTACATGTTTTCTGGGCTTTTTGGTTTTTTGCTTTTTTTTTTTTTTTTTTTTTAGACAGAGTCTTTCTCTGTCACCTAGGCTAGAGTGCAGTGGCGTGGTCACTACTCACTGTAGCCTTGACCACCAAGGCCCAAATGATCTTCCTCCCTCAGCCTCCTCAGTAGCTGGGACTACAGACACATACCACCCCACCTGGTTAAATTAAAAAAAAAAAAAAAAAAAGAAAAAAAAAATTTGTAGACATAGGATCTCCTCCTATGCTCAGGCTCACTATGAATTCCTATGCTTAAGTGATTCTTCTGTCTTACCCTCCCAAAGTGCTGGTATTATAGGCATGAGCCATCATGCCCAGCCTAACAAACTTATTATTAAGTAAGCATTAATAGACTGTGATGTACGTCAAAGGTAATATGCTAATGAATTACAAACCAGAAAGCAATCTGCCTTTTTAATATAGCCAAGTGGTGCAATCTATCACATACATGTTCTCAGGAATAACAATCAACTGACCTTATGTAAGAGGACTAGACAATAGCCATTTGCTTAATATCCACCTGGTAATTGGGGTAGACATCTGTGCTAGTTTATTGCCTTTATTTGAAAGAAAACAACATTTCTCTTATCTCTATGACAAGTATAGTCAGAGCTTAGAGCAAACTCCCACAGGGACCGGAAAACAAGGGTACTAACTTTCTTAATGTTTATATTTCCAAGAAATGCCTCTCAGGCCCTTAAGAAAAACGGTTATGGGTTATAAGGCTAGCAAGAAATTTATTTAACCTTTAAAAAGATTTACATATATATCAAAGGGACAGGAAAAGGATTTATAAATACTAGGTTTTTTTTTGTAAGAAAATGTTCTTAAAAAAAAAAAAAAAGAAGCGGGGTTGGGAGAGTCATTTTCCCTTTTAGCCATAGGGAAATGTCAGTGTTTTTACTCTCATGCAGACAGAAGAGAATATCCTTTATATACAGGGAGTTCTTACAAATCAACAAGAAAGAGACAAGTGCAGCAATAGAAAAACAGATAATGGTTTAAAGAGATGATTCGCAAAAGGAGAAATTTAAATGTCCATCAAACATATGAAGACAGATTATTGCATTAATTATCAAAGAAGTGGACAATAGGATTGATAATCACATGGCAATCTGCCAAAAGTTGGAGAAAAAGATAATACTCAATACTGACCTAGGTGTAAAACTTGTATAGACTTTTTTTGGTAGGAGCATAAATTGGCACAACTTTTCTGGTGGACAGTTTAGCAGGAAATCTCAGAAACATTTTGTGAATGTTCATAATTCTGTCATTATGGGCTGAATGTTTGCATCCTTACACCTAAATTTTTGTGTTGAAATCCTAACTCCCAGAGTAACGGTAGTAGGATGGGGGAGCTTTGGGAGGTGATTAGGTCATGAAGGTGGAACCCTCATGAATAGGATTAGTGGCACTACGTAGAGACCCTGGAGGGGTCCCTCGCCCCTTCCACCATGTGAGAACACAGTGAAAAGATGCCCTCTATGAACCAGGGAGCAGGCCCTCACCAGGTACCAAATCTATCAACACCTTGACCCTGGACTTTCCAGCCTCCAGAACTATAAGAAAGACATTTCTGTTGTTTATAAGCCATCTAATCTGTGGTATGCTGTTATAGCAGTCTGAACGGATGAAGACATCTGTGTTCAGTGGCTTATCAAAAAAAAAGTACAAAAAATGTTCATAAAGATTCATATATCAGTATATTCTTCAAGGCATTCTTTAAAATATTGAAAAATGAGAGAAAGTTAAATTTTGGTATAACCATATGACATAATTCTCTGTGCTCTTCAAGTCTAATTTTCATAAAAATCTTAATGACCAAAAAATGTGTACAATGCAATGTTGGGTGAAAAAAGCATGAAAGCTGGGCACAGTGGCTCACACCTGTAATCCTAGCACTTTTGGGAGGCCAAGGAGGGAGGATTGTTTGAGCCCAGGAGTTCAACACCAGCCTGGGCAACATAATGAGAGCCTGGCTCTACAAAAAATGAAAAAATTAGCCAGGCATGATGGCACATGCCTGTAGCCCCAGATACTTGGGAGGCTGAGGTGGAAGGACCACTTGAACCCAGGAGGTTGAGGCTACAGTGACTGATGGATGATTATACCACTGTACTCTAGCCTGGGTGACAGAGAAAGACCCTGTCTATCACTTAGAGAGAGAGAGGAGAGAGAGAGAGAGAGAGAGAGAGAGAGAAGAAAACAACATGAAAAGGAGAGAAATAGTTGAATTTATTGGTAATCACTAATCACCATCATCTCTAGGTAATGAAGGTAATTGTGATTTTACTTTTGTTCTCTTATTTTCCTCTCCAATAAATATATATTTATAACTGAGAAAATCCCCACATTTTAAAAAAGAGTTATTATGCAGAGACAGACACACAGAGGGATTGAACTAGTGAACTAGCTGACACTGTGGTATGCTTCACCTGAGCTTCTGTCAAATTTAGAATCAGGTAGAGGTCCAGGCAGCATTCTCATGCCAGTGACCCCTCCACAAAGCCTTTCTGACAACTCCAGACTATGGTGACCTCTTTTTCTTTCATATTCTTAGAGCACTGCTGTGCAAACCATCTACTTTGCCCCAGTATAATCTCATGTTGAAATAAAAATTACAGCTGAAAAGAGCTTTGAAGGTCATCTGGCACAACCCCAAAATGCTGCACTGAGGTGAGTGAGCCCAGAGAGACTAATTAAGTCAGCATTTATTTCCACATTTAAGGTTTTTCTTTTTAGCATGCAAGGGAACTAACTTAGGGTACCTAGGTTACCTCAAAGTAGGAGTGTATGGGTCACCTCAAGGTAAAGATATATGGAAAGTGGGAAATACAGTAGCATAGCTGGGCTTCAGGGGTGACTGGATATAATTAGGTCATTTAGGAGGTAATTTAGTGACCAGGTCATCTTGAAGTCTCTTTAATCACTGGTGGTCTCTACTCACTACCCCAATACTTTTTTATTACAGTGACTCAATCGCTCTATTGTGTCTAATCATTTTTCTCTGCTGTTCTCTTTTTCAGCTGCTTGTTTACTTAGTCATAGTTTCTACTGCTCTCAGGCTGCCACTGTCTTTCTAGATATCTTTCAGCATCTGTCCATACTATTAATGGTTATGATCTTTCTACCAATCAAACTGAAACTCCTCCACCACCCCAAAAATCTGATGGGTTCAGGAAGTTAACACACTGCATACTGCATAGATGCTCCTCCTTTGCCCATCAAAGGATGCCAGCTTAGGCAAATCCGCATTTTCAAAGTACTGAGGCTTTTTGGTGTACAGAATATTGGCCAATTTGTCAGAAATTCTTCAGAAGAGGACTGAGGCACACAGGTGCTAAGGCTTCCTGAAGGGGACAGTACAAGGTGCAGATTCCTTGTTTAACCTTCCTAATACTAGATCCAGAATTTTTTTCTCTCTCTCTCCTTTATTTTTTTCTGTTGGAGTGCAATGGTGCAATCTCAGCTCACTGCAACCTCTGCCTCCTGTGTTCAAGTGAGTCTCCTGCCTCAGCCTCCCAAGTAGCTGGGACTACAGGTGCATGCCACCAAGCCCGACTAATTTTTGTATTTTAAGTAGAGATGGGGGTTTCCACCATGTTGGCCAGGCTGGTCTTGAACTCCTGACCTCAAATGATCTGCCCGCCTTGGCCTCCCAAAGTGCTAGATTACAGGTGTGAGTCACTGCAGGCTACCCTAAGCTTTTTCTAGCATGCACTCCCAAGGCTATTCAAAGCACTCTAGCTTTCCCTTCAATTGCACTGGAAATGGAAAACTCAGAGGGATGCACGGCTCCTATCATTTATTGATAAAAGCAATAACACTGCAACTACTATTGGTAACAGATAATTTGGGACTCAGTTGTCAATCATTTTTTTGACATGATTGTGAATCAATAAATTAATAAATTTTTCCAAAGTCACCTAGCTTGTTAGTGACAGGACCAAACTAGAACTCCTGATTCTCAGCTCAGAATTCTTCCCTGGGCATCACAATCAGGGAGAAGTCCAACGTATAGCTCTGTGCTATGTGCTATTGATTTCTTTTTATTTAAAAAAATTTTTTTGAGACAGAGTCTTCCTCTGTCTCCCAGGCTGGAGTGCAGTGGTGCGATTTGAGCTCACTGCAACCTCCGCCTCCCGGGTTCAAGCAATTCTCGTGCCTCAGCCTCTCAAGTAGCTGGGATTATAGGCGCATGCCACCATGCCCAGCTAATTTTTGTATTTTTAGTAGAGATGGGGTTTCACCATGTTGGCCAGGCTGGTCTCAAACTCCTGACTTCAGGTGATCTGCCCGAGTCAGCCTCTCAAAGCACTGGGATTATAGGCATGAGTCACTGTGCCCAGCCTGCTATGTGCTACTGAACTGTGAGTCAAGATTTTTATTAGAGCAGATCACTATCTTTAGAGTCTTAGACTCTGTTTGGGGTGACAGGATGGACACAAATGAAATAATTAGGAGATTATGAAATCAAATCCCCAAAGCAAGAACTGTGCTGTCCAGTTTAAGAGATGCTCATTACATGTGTATATTTAAATTTGTTATTAAATTGCATAAAATTTGAAATTTAATTCCTCAGTTTTACTAGTCTCATTTCAAGTTCTCAATAATCACATGTTGAGGCTAGTGGCTACCATATTGGATGGTGTAGATGGAGAACGTTTGTATCATTTCAGACAGCTCTTCTGGATTGTGTTGGGCTGGAGACCAAAAATCCAATGGGAGTTTAAAGATGAGAGAAACCAAACCATATAAAAGTGTGTTAGATTTCTAATTAAATTTCTCTAGAAGTTCTACATTGCTTTCTGAATTTAGTGTGAAATCCTTGTCAGTACAAAGGAGTCCCCTTGAAATCTTACCTCTTGCCCCTCCTCATTCCAAACTCCACAGCCATGCCACTTTTCTCTGAATAGAACATTCTCAGGATTAAACTTTGCTTTGACAATAAATGTATAGCGAGGTGGTCAGCTAAACATGATAGATTAAAAACACAAATTTGTCTTTTCTCTCTCCTTGAGTCATACTAATATGTCAGAAAATGAATATTTTTTGTTTGTTTGTTTGTTTTGAGACAGAGTCTCACCCTGTCACCCAGACTGGAGTGCAGAGGTGTGATCTCTGCTCACTGCAACCTCCACTTCCCAGGTTCAAGTGATTCTCCTGCCTCAGCCTCTCAAGTAGCTGGAACTACAGGCATGTGCCACCATGCCTCGCTCATTTTTGTATTTTTGGTAGAGATGGGGTTTCACCATATTGGCCAGGTGGCTCTTGAGTGCCTGACTTCAAGTGATCCACCTGCCTCAGCCTCCCAAAGAGTTGGGATTACAGGTGTGAGCCACTGCACTTGGCCTAATATTTTTAAATAAATAAATGAATTTAAAAACCAAAGGCATAAATGCACAAGGAAAAAAAGTCAACACACTTACCAACTTTGGGAAGATGGAAATGTGACGGACAAGTGGTAACTGAGTTGGCAGTCAAGCAAAGATGAATCCTCAGCCTGTGAAAAATTGGTGTCTGGAAGCCTGTGGGGGACCGGCACGTCTGCCAGGAGGCTCCCGGCCAGCGGGAGGCTTCACCCCAACTCGGAGATGTTCACAACCTGGAGGAGAGAGTGTGCAGAAGAAAAGACAGACAGACAGTGGGGTCTGGAGGACTACTCAGGCTATGCCAGTAGCATGCCAGAATAGCAAGTTTATTGTGTGCATAAGTCTGATTATATACCTTTTAGTTAACAAAATGTTTACAGAAACAGGAATTAAGAAACACACCATATCAGGCCCACTTGGGGTAAACAGAGCCATAAAACGTTTACAGAAACAGGGATTACCATATCAGGCCCGCTTGGGGTAAACAGAGCCATAAAACGTTTACAGAAACAG
>CAUYLG010071390.1:0-50418 GCA_963573385.1 Cacajao melanocephalus | reverse complement strand
GGCTTGTTGGTGATGAAGTTTTTTCTGTTTCTTAATTTTCCTTCGGCAGACGCCCTTTCCCTGCAAAGCTAGGCTTTCCCGGGTTCAGCTGTGCTTACTGTGAAACTCTCAGTCCTCAGTGCTTCCAATTGCTGTTCTCCTTGTGAGGATGGGACCAGCCGAGCCCGACTCAGAGGGCACCCAGTCCCGTATACTCCGCACTGAGAAGCGCCGCACCGCGCCGGCCAAAAGAGTCGCACTGGCGACCTGTTTGGCTCCTCCGCTGGGTAGCTCCCAGTTTGTGGGCAACAGAAATTCGTCTGAAATTGCGGTGTCCACATGCTCTCTGCACTTTCACTGGGAGCTACAATCCTGCGCTGTTGTTAATCGGCCATCTTGGATCTCTCTCCGCCCAGAGATGAAGTTTTTTCTGTTTCTTAGTTTTCCTTTGGAGGACGCCCCTTCCCCACAGAGCTGGACCTTCCTGGTTCGGCTGTGCTTGCTGTGAAACTCTCAGTCCTCAGCGTTTCCAATTGCTGTTCTCCTTGTGGGGATGGGACCAGCCGAGCCTGACTCAAAGGACACCCTGTCCCGTATACTCCGCACCGAGAAGCGCCGTGCCGGGGCGCCGGCAAAACAGCTGTGCCGGCCAAGAATGTCATGCTGGTGACCCGTGTGGCTCCTCTGCTGGGAATCTCCCGGTCTGTGAGCAACAAAAATTCGTCTGAAAGTGCAGTGTCCACTCGCTCTCTGCGCTTTCACTGGGAGCTACAATCCTGAGCTGTTGTTAATCGGCCATCTTGGATCTCTCTCCTGGAGTTTCACTGTTGCTGCCCAGACTGGAGTGCAGTGGCACAATCTTGGCTCACTGCAACCTCCACTTCCCAGGTTCAAGAGATTCTCCTGCCTCAGCCTCTTGAGTAGCTGTGATTACAGGCGTGCGCCACCATGCCTGGCTAATTTTGTATTTTTAGTAGAGATGGGGTTTCTCCATGTTGATCAGGCTGGTCTCGAACTCTCGACCTCAGGTGATCTTCCCACCTCAGCCTCCTGAAGTGCTGGGATTACAGGTGTGAGCTACCATGCCTGGCCTTATTCCTCACATTTCTGAATGGACTCTGAGTCCAGTCCCCCAGCTGGCTTCATGGACTACTGGCCTGTCCTACTTGCCTACTGTGGAAGAGAGAATAAAAGAGGCCTTTCTGGGCCTTCTCCTGAGTGAGTTTACCCCATGGAGACAGGAAGTCAAAGAGAGGTCAAGTGAGCCTGCCCCACTGGCTGACCTTTAGCACTTTAAAACCTGTCCACAGCAAAATAGGGCCTAAATGTCGGCCTCACTAGCCCATAGCTACTTCAGTACACTTGAAAAGAGTAGCTGAGAGCGGAGAGAGAAAACAAAGTGGGGCTGAGCCTGTGAGGGTTCGTGGCTGTGCCCAGGGAATTTAAGGGTGAACCAGTGGTAATAGAAAACAGCTTTAAGCAGCAGTGTTACAGCTCTGGCAGTGTTACAACTCTATGCCCGCTCCTGCAGATCAGGGCTACCTCACAGGCAGTGTGCTCAAGGTAGCAGCTCAGGGCAGTCTTGCAGTCATATTTAGACCTACTTTTAATTAATGTAAATGAAGCAGCATTTATGCAGAAATTAGGAAAAGCCTAGTAACTTTTGGGTTGTTGGGTCATTGCCATGGAAAGGAATAGTCACGCCGAGGTGTTGCCATGGCAACGGTAAACTGACATGGTGTGCTGGTGGGTGTGTCTTATGGAAAGTGGCTTCTGCCCTTTCCCGGTTTTAGGTAGTCCTCAATTCGATCCAGTGTCTGAACCCTGCCTCCGGAGTTGAGTCCCACCTCCTACCTCACTTTCAACATTCCCAAGGGGGAAGGGAGTGGAAGTCCCCTCTTCTTTGGGCCGCAGCAGGAATATGGAAAGAGTGAGAACAATGTCTCCCCTCCCCTATATATGCTTATTTGTTAGGTTTCGAAGGGAAGGCAAGAATTAAAGACACACACACAGAAAGAGGGTGGTTTGACAGCAAATGCAGGCTCCATGTCCAGCATAAAACTTACAGAAGTGAGGGATCAGCCTAATGCCAGAGACAACTACTGTTTACAGGCTGGGCCAATTTATAGGTATGGGCAGGAGGGGTCTGCGCCGTATAGCTTGTTCCCCGGTAAGATATTGACAAGATGTTCCCATGTTGAGGCAGTCCTGGCCCTTGTTCCTGAGGAATGTGGTGCTCCTTGCACTTGTCTCAGCGGAATAGGTTAAGAGGCAGGCTGTTTCTTCAGTTGGGCCTTTGTCTACCTGTGGTCAGGTGGCTAGGCTGTTTCTCACAGCCCAAACTCCCATGAAATGTTCCACTTGGACCAAGGTCTGCAAAATGGCGGGGAGCTGACAAAATGGTACAGTTTGGACTAACACTTGTTAACATGAGAAAAATATTCATGATCTATGAATATGATATCATTTATACCTTCATATATAAAATATAACATTTTAAATATATGTTCTTTATATTTTTAATTTTCTTCTACAATTAACATTCATTACTTTTGTATTAAAAAGAAAATACAAATAATACTAATACTAGGGGAAGCTGTGTGCAAGTTGTACTGGAACTCTCTGCACATATTTGCAACTATTTTGCAACTTTTAAATTATTTCAAAATGAGAACTTTAAATATACTAGCCTTGAAAACACTATACGATGATGGAGAAAACCCTTCATGCCGCAAACATCTTTGGGTAAACTGGGTTTATGTATCCTTTCTGTCCCAGCCAGGATGGAGTAGCAGTGACTGAATTTACTTTCCCACTTGAAGCAACTTAGAAAACTGGGTCAAGTGTAGGAAGCAATGGTTTTCAAGACATTAGATGACAGGCAATGAAGATTAGAGATTCCTACAGTTAGCCCAGCTTGCTGCATAGAGAGAGTTTCCAGAACGTGGCATCGGGACGGGGAACCCAGGCAGGCTTGGTGGGCTCCCTGAATTGAGGAGATGGAGTTGGGAATTCAAGGATGCTGAAGTGTCCAGATTTCACGGGGCAGGGCACCAGAGAGGAGAAAGCTTTACAGAGACCTTCAGGGTAGTCAGCTACCTACTGATCAGCTTATTCGTATGAAGAAACTACACAAAGCCGGAAAAAGAACCACCCTAAAGGATTAGAAGGAACAACCCTTAAAGACCACACAGAGCTGAAAATAGAGCCTGTTCCCACAGCCAGACTGGGAAATTCAGAGAGCACTGGGTAGAATACATAGGAAGGCTCTGCCTCAGCCATGGGGAATAATTAACCCTAGGTGGAGTCTTGCTCCAGATCCACCGAACAAATCATAAAAGCAAGATCCAAAATCATCAGGCTGTTGGTCCCAGAACAAAGCTCTGAAAGATTTATAAGAATATAAAAATATCCAGCACCCAACAACATCTGGCACCCAATAAAAAATTATCAGCATGGAAAGAAGTGGGAAAATAGGACCCACACCGAGGAGATCAGTCAATCAATCAATCAATCAATCAATTGAAACTGACCCAGAACTGACACAGGTGTTAGAGTTAGCAGAGGACATTAAAAGAGTCCTTATAACTGTGTTTCATGAATTCAAGAAACTAAAGGAAAGACGGAACATGTGCAGTGGCAACATGTAAGATATAAAAACGTCTGCAATCAAACGTCTAGAGATGAGCACTACAGTATCTCAGATTAGAATAATGGAAGATAAGACACTGTAGAAGAAAGATTAGAAAACTTGAAGACATGGAAATAGAAACCAGATACAGAGAAAAAACATTTGAAAATGAACAGCATTAGTGAGCTGTGAGACAATTCTAAGCAGCCTGATATAAGTAACAGGATGCTTCGAAGGAGAACGGGAGAAGGTTGGGAAACAGAAAAAATTATTTGAAGAAAGAATGGCCAAAATGTTTCAAATTTGATGAACACTATAAACCCACATATCCAAGAAGCCCAATAAATCCTAAGCACAAGATAAATGGAGAGAGCTACACCGCAGCACACCATCATCATATTGCTCAAGACCAGGAGTAAAGAGACACTCCTAAAAGCAGAGAGAGAACGAAGACGTTACATACAGAGGAGCAAAGATAAGTGTGACAGCAGTTGTTTATGTATTTATCTATTTTGGGGAAACCTTACAAGAGTGGAACAACATCTTTAAAGGACTAGAAAGGGGGGACCTTGTCAACCTAGAAGTCTATACCTGGCAAAAATGCTTTTCAACTGAAATAAAATAAAAACTTTCAGACATACAAAATCTACCAGACTTAATCCCCAGCAGAACTGAAGTACAGGAAGTGTTCAAGGGGCCGGGCGCAGTGGCTCATGACTGTAATCTCAGCATTTTGGAAGGCTGAGGCAGGAGAATGACTTAAGCCCAGGAGTTTGAGGCTGCAAGGAGCTGTGATGGTGCCGATACAAAAAAAAAAAAAAAGAGTGTTAATGGAAGTTCTTCAGACAGAAGGAAGTGACACAAAATGAAAATATACATCTAAACAAAGAAATGAATGGTACAAACTGGTAAACTTCATAACTAAATAATAGCATTTTTCAATTATTGAGTCTCTCTAGAAGACATCTGGCTGTTTTGAGCAAAAATAATAGCAATGTAGTGTGAGGTTTATAAAATATGTAGAATTCTGTAGGACAACAATAGAACAAAGATGGAGACTGGAGACATGGAACCACCCTCTGCCCAGTTCTCACACTCTATGTGGAGGGATGTGTTACTGAAAGTGTTGGGTGGTAAGTGAAAGGTGTGCTCTCTGTGTTTTTTTTCTGTTGGGACTGTTAGAAGAGGACAGATGGGAAAGGCGAGACACGGATCAGGATCATCTGGGAGCAGAGCTGCTGACAAGGGACCCAGGCAGGAGGGGGATGCCACCCACAAGGTCAGGCAGCCCTGCAGGGAACGGGAAGGTGGGGGGAAGCCAGGTCAGCCTTGAGCAAGGCAGTTTGTTTATCTTATTATTCCTTTTAATTGATATGTAATAATTATACATATTTATGGGATATAATTAATACTGCATCATTTAATACATGTGTAATCAAATCCAGGTAATTAGCATATTCATTTATCATTTAATATTTATCATTTCTTTATGTTGAGAATATTCAAAATCTCTTCCAGCTATTTGAAAATATATAATAAGTCCCAGCACTTTGGAAGGCTGAGGCAGATGGATTGCTTGAGTCTAGGAGTTCAAGACCAGCCTGGGCAACATGGCAAGACCCTGTCATCCAAAACATGCAAAACAGCTGGGCATGGTGGTGTGCACCTGTAGTCCCAGCTACTCAGGCTGTGGCAGGAGAATCACTTGAGCCCAGGTCAAGTCTGCAGTGAGCTGTGATTATGCCACTGTTTGCCCACCTGGGTGACAGAGATACCCTGTCTAAAAAAAAAAAAAAAAAAAAGAAAAGAAAATATACAATAAATCATTATTTATTATAGTCACCCTGTAATGCTATAGAACACTCGAACTTGTTCCTCTCATCTAGTGCAAGACACATTTTCTTTTTCTTTCTTTTTTTTTTTTTTTTTTTTGGTGGTGGCATGGAGTTTCGTTCTTGTTGCCTAGACTGGAGTGCAGTGGCGCGATCTCAGTTCACCGCAACCTCCACCTCCCAGGTTCAAGCAATTCTCCTACTGGGATTAAAGGTGCCACCACTCCCGGCCAATTTTGTATTTTTAGTAGAGATGGGGTTTCACCACGTTGGCCAGGCTGGTCTCAAACGCCCAACCTCAGGTGATCTGCCTGCCTCGGCCTCCCAAAGTGGTGGGATTATAGGCGTAAACCACCTCACCCGGCCGCAAAATACATTTTCAAAGACTCAGAACTGAACTCTGGTGTGGCAAGGGGCTCCTTTTCAGTATCCCCTCTCATAGGCTTTAGCCTTCATATATGTGTATTATTTCAGAACATAACCAAATAAACTTCCATATTCCCAGAGGGTGTCATATTCTGTTTGATATTTTGAGGCCAAATACCTTAATGTCATAAGGTGAAACATTCAGGTTGAGAAATTGCTCCATGAGACTGAGGAGCTGTAGAGAATAAACAACATGGAAGGAAGGTGGGATTGGGGTTGAAAGACCAAGTCAGAGCTTACATTGAAAAGGCCAGGTTTCATGAAATAAGGTTTAATGGAGAGCAGGCTCCTAAGTATCAGCAGTGAAACTGCACCAAGAAGCCCCACCACTACTTCCTGGTGTGCCAGGTTTCCCTACATAGAATAAAGCAGCTAGCTGTAAGACAGGGAGAAAGCATTATCCCACTCCGTGGATGAAAAAGCCAAGGCACAAAGAGATGGCTTTGCCCTAGGAGATGATCAACAATCAGAATCAGCTCTAAGATTCAGGCTTCTTGACTGGTGATTCTGAATTGTGTCAATTTTTCCACTGGTGAATCTTTAAAACTTTTTAATGAAGTATAATATCTAGACCAAAAAATGAACAAAAAAGTTTCAGAATTGAACACACCAACAGGACTAGCTCCCAGATCAAGACCAGAATGCTCCCAGCCTGGAAGTCCCCTCCTGTCTCTTTTTTTCAGTCACTACCCCTTCAAAATAGCCACTCTCAGGACTTCTAAAACCATAGAATACTTTTGCCTGTTTTTGTCCTTTCTAGACATAGAAAACTAAAATGTGGCTTTTTTTTTTTTTTTGCTTCTGGTTGCTTTAGCTAAGCATTGTTTCTGTGAGGGCCATCTATATTATGACATATTCAGACAGACAGTTGATTTTCATTGCTATATAGTATCCCATTATGTGATTATGTCATAATTTACTTATCCTCTCTATCCACTGCCAAGGGCACTTGGGTAGTTTCCAGTCTGGTGCTGTTACAAACAGTGCTGTTATGAACGTTGCTTAAAGTGTCTTTTGATGAATATATGTACATAGTCCTGTTGGGTATATATTTAGGACTGAAGTTGCTGGGTCTTAGGGTATACACATGTTAAGCTTTAGTAGATACATAGATACTGTAATTGACAAGTGTAAACTTTGTCTATCGAAGTTTAAAACTCACTGACTATAAAATTCTATATTTGTTTACATCCAGGCATCTGTCTTACATTGCTGAATAATTGTCTTCTCATCTAGATCACTGAGGAGAGGATGGTGACTTCAGCTTCCCTTAAATCTCTATAGTGCTGGATACTTGGGGCTGGATAGAGTACTCGTTACACGAATACTTTCTTATTCAAATGTACAAAGAACTGCATAAACATAATTCTGCTTCTAGAGGAAAGCCACGGACAGAGACTCAAAGTCTAAGGGAGGGCCACAAAACATCTCAATAGAAAGAATAAACCAAGATTGGCTTAAAAGCTTGAGAGCAGAGGTCATGGTTCATCAGTCTTTTCATCCTTTGCAGTGCCCAACACAATGTCTTATACATAGTAGGTGCTCAATAAATATGTGCCCAAAAAATGGAATCAATAAAGAAATGATTGTTAATTGCTTATATCACATCTAGCTCAAAGTCGAGTGCTTTTTGGGACAGGAAAACAAGATGAATATAGAATTGGGTAAAAGTTGGAAGAAAACATGCATTAATCTTACTCATGAAAAATATATAAGGAAAGCAACTTCGTTGTTTCATTAATTTTTCAGCCACTCCTTCCAGAAGGAGAATTCCTGAACCTCTCACTCTGATCCTAAACAATGTAAAACTAAAGAACAGATAAATGTGGGGGCTGGAGATTACATTTTATTCCTCAATAACTACATGTAGCAAGAGAAGCAAGTTTGAAAACTTTTAAGACCAAAACTTTCTCTAAGAGACCTCCACTTCAAAGGCACAAGGCAAGACCTGGGGGTGGTGAGGACACAGGCCAAGGGAAGGTCTGGTGTTTGGCACTAGCTCGAGTATCAAGCCTGGACTTCTCTCTTTGGGCAGCAACAACATTCATAAAGACAGCCCAAGTCACAAGAAACAAAGATGAGATGCTGAGGCATTCCTGAAGGGGCTTTGAAGAAAAGGAGAGCTTGGAAAAGAGATCTGACGTTGATAGCATCTGTCGAGGGTCCCTCAGTCCCCGAAAGGCGGAGAGCTAGTTACACAGTTGTGTGCATTTCTGCTGAGGGTAACGTGAAGGAAGTGCCTTTTGTTATTTCAAAACCAAGTCAGTGAAATTCAAACCTCTGCAAGTTATGCTCAGTGGCATGTTTTGACATCTCAAAGGAAATCAAATTTCTACCCCCAAAAGCCTAGAGTTTTTGGTCAGGACCCAAAAGCCTTTCTCAAACATCTCATTAGCAAGCAAGAAAGTAATCTGAGGTTTCTAACCCATTCTGTAAACTGCAGTATCTCCACTTCCCTAAAATCAGAAAAACCCCAGAATATATTCTAAATGGGAAAAGAGCTTTCCTGTAGCTGAAGACAGGAGGGGAGTGACCTTCTCAAGGCTGCTGTAGTCGGGCGAGCCAAACCCTATCCCCTGGGCTCCAGAGAGGAAGGAACACAGCTGGGGATGAGAGTGAGAGGGATCATGAAAGGAAAGGAGGGGAAGAACAAGGAAGTACTAGGAAGGTCAGAGACAAAAAAGAAAAAGAACATTTATTGAGCACCAACTGTATACCAGATTTTTTATATAAAGTATTTCCTTTGATCCTCAAAGCAACTCTACAATGTAGGTCATGTTATCTCTATTTTGATAGGCAAGAAAGTTAATCCTCATCTGAAGTCGCATGGCCAGTACCCCATAACCCCTGGGCAAGTGGGCTTCTAACATGGGCCCCATGCCTTAGAGGGCTTCGCTTTGGCCCTCCTCTGGCCACACTGCCATCCAAGAGGTATGTAGTCCCAGGAACAAGGAGGTGCATCCATGCAGAGCCTGTGTAACCCTACTAGACAGTACTCCAGGTCCCTAGAACCCCAAAATTTTCTACCCAAACTTCTGCTCACAGTCCATTGGCTAGAGCTCATTATATGCTCCACAGAGATGCAAAGAGAGATGCAGACCCTGATTTTCCAGCAATAACTCCACAGCATGGAAGGGCAGCATGAATCTTTGGGTCAGTTAATCATCTTGGTCATTCTTGGCCTCAAACCCAGGTCAATTCTATGTCATGAGGAATCTGTGTCCCACCAGATTGCTACTCTATTGCCTGAATTTGGACTTTCTACATCTTTTGTGTTCATAAAGGGTTTTATCTGGTCCAGGTTGCTCAACAAAGGTGAAAACACTAAGGAATAGCTTTAACATGGGAGAAAGAACATTGAATGCTCAAATAGACATAAGCAACTTGGAGTTACGAGATTCAGTGCAATTCTTCATGTGTCCTGAAGTCTTTAATCTGAGACAGCGATGTTAGCTACATGCAGGGACCATAGAAATCATAGCTACAGCCAGACTTCTCATCCAATTTTTATCAGATGCCAATCCCAAAGTCTATGATAATTTTGGAAAATTCTTATGGTCCCCAATATGGCCAGAATGCCATTTGCCACTACTTTTAATCAGATTTTACATGTCCTTTGCCCCATGATTAGTGCCAAAAGGTTAAGGAGTCAGACAGTCTTCGGTTTAAATCCCGGCTCCGCCTTTTATTAGCTGTAAGACCTTGAGCAACTCTCTTAACCTCAGTTTCCTTGTGTGTGAAATAGATCCAGGCACCACCTACCTAATAGTGTTATTGTGAATATTACATGAAAGCATCTGCCCTGGTGCTTGGCACATGATATATGCTCAATAATTTTAATTTAATTCCCTTCCTCCTGTCTGTAACTGACAGGAGCTAGTTACGCTTATGCACTTATTCTCCTACCATCCATCTAGTGATAGAAATATTTAATACAAATTATTTCCCCAGTATCCTATGTTTATACAGGTACATACTTACACAGGCTATTTGGACGATTTGAATTAGTTTAGTTTTTTAAAGAAGAGCTTCACTGAGATATAATTCTCATATCATAAAACTAGCCTTTCAAATTACACATTTCAGTGGGTTTTTAGTATATTTCATGTTGCATGTAGCCATCACTGCTATTTAATTTTGGGACATTTTTATTACCCCCATAAGAAACCCTAAACCCATTACTAGTCACTTCCCATTTTTTCCCACCCCTCTCCCAGCCCTAGGCAATTACTAGTCTACTTTCTGTTGATATAGATCTGCCTGTTCTGGATATTTCATATAATATGAAGTCTTTTGGTCCAGGTGCGGTGGCTCAAGCCTGTAATCCCAGCACTCTTGGAGGCTGAGGTGGAGTGATCACTTGAGATCAGGAGTTTAAGACCAGCCTGGCCAACATGGTGAAACCCTATCTCTACTGAAAATGCAAAAATTAGCCGGCTGTGGTTGTGGGCACCTGTAGTCCCAGCCACTCAGGAGGGTGAGGCAGGAGAATCACCTGAACCTGGGAGGTAGAGGTTGCAGTGAGCTGAGATTGTGACACTGCACTCCAGCCTAGGTGACAGAGTAAGACTCTATCTCAAAAAAAAAAAAAAGTAGTCTTTTCTGTCTGCTTTTTATTCACTTAGCATAATGTTTTCAGTTTTCATACACATTGTAGCATATATTAGCACTTCATTCCCTCTTATTTCTGAATTGTAGTCCATGTTTACTACATTTTGTATGTTACATATACTACATTTTGTTTATTCATTGGTTGATGGACATCTGTATTATTTCTCCCTTTTAGTTTTGATGAGTAATGCTGCTATGAACATTTGTGTACAATTTTTTGTGTGGACATTTGTTTTAAATTCTCTTGGGTATACACTTAAAGAGTGGAATTGCTGGGTCACGTAGTAATTCTGTTTAAACTTTGGAGAAGCTGACAGATCTTCCAAAGTAGCTGCACCATTTACATTCCCATCAGACAGGTTAGAGAGTTCTAATTTCTCCACAACACTTATGAATAGCTGTCTTTTTTATTATTACCATCCTATTGGGTAAAGTGCTATGCTATTGTGGTTTTGATTTGCATTTCCCTGATTGCTAATGATGCTGAGCATCTTTTCATGTATTTATCGGCAATTTGTAGCTTTTCATCGAGGAAATGTTAATTTAAATCCTTGGCTCGTTTTTAGTTATTTGTCCTTTTATTGAGTTGTAAGAGTTGTTTATATATTTTGAATATAAATATCAGATATATGATTTGAAATATTTTTTCCCATTCTGTGGGTTGTTGTTTTACATTCTTGATGATATCCTTTGAAGAACAAAAGTTTTACATTTTTTGTGAAGTCCAGTCTGGTTTTTTCTTTTGTTGTTTGTACTTTCGGTGTCATATCTAACAAAGTGTTGCTTAATCTGAGGTAATGAAGATTTATTGCCATGTTTTCTTCTAAGAGTGTGTGATTTTAGCTCTTATATTGAAGTGTCTGATCCAGTTTGTGTTAATTTCTGCATATGGTGTGAGATAGACATTCTGACTTAACTCTTTTGTATGTAGATATCCAGTTGCCAGACCAAGCACCATTTGTTAAAAAGTTTGTTTTTTCTCCATTGAATTGTCTTTACACTCTTATAAAAACTCAGTTGACCACAGATGTGTTTATTTCTTTCTCAGCTCTCTAGTATCACATAGTATTGATTACTATAGCTGTGTAGTAAGTTTTGAAATTGGGAAGCATGAGTCCTCCAATTTTTTTTTTCAGGATTGTTTTGACTATTTTGGATTCCTTGATTTTTCATATGAATTTTAGGATCAGCTTGTCAATATCTGCAAAAAAGACAGCTGGGATTTTAGTAGGGATTCCATTGACTTTGTACATCAATTTGGAGAGTAATGACATCTTAACAATATTAAGTCTTTCAATCCATGATCATGGAACATCTTTTTATTTAAGTCTTCTTTAATTTCTTTCCATGGTGTTTGGTAGTTTTCAGTGTACAAATTGTAAACTTTTTTGTTACATTGATTTCTTACTTTCATTTTTCAGATTATTTCTTGTTAATGCACAGAAATATAATTGATTTTTGTATATTATATAAATGTATTTTTTGTTTGTTTGTTTTGATGGAGTCTTCCTCTGTTGCTCAGGCTGGAGTGCAGTGGCATGATCTTGACTCACTGCAACATCCACCTCCCAAGTTCAAGTGATTTTTCTACCTCAGCCTCCTAAGTAGCTGGGATTACAGGCATGCACCACTATGCCCAGCTAAATTTTGTATTTTTAGTAGAGTTGGGGTTTTGCCGTGTTGGCCAGGCTGGTACAAGTGTGTATTTGTATTTTGTCTTGTATTCTACCATCTTTTGAACTCATTTAATAATTCTAATAATTGCTTGGTGGATTCCTAGGACTTTCTCTATACAAGATCATGTCATCTATAAATACAATTAGTTTTACTTCTTCCTTTCCAATCTAGATGCCTTTAATTTTTTCTTTCTTGCCAATTGCTCTGGCTAGAACCTCCAGTACAGTGTTGCATAGACGTGACAAGAGTGGACATCCTTGTCTTTTTACTGATATTAAGGGAAATGCTCCCAGTCTTTCACTATTAAGTATGATGTTAGCCGTGGGTGTTTCATAGTTGCTGTTTATCAAGTTGAGGACACGTCTTTTTATTCCTAATTTGTAGATTGCTTTTATCATGAAAGTGAAGCGGTGGTGTTGTCTGGGGTAAATACCCAAGGTTCATTGTCTCACACCAAGGAAATCAAGGACATGGACATGCCAGGACTGAGGTTCAGAGGGGAGGTTTAATAGGCAAAAGGAAGGGAAAAGCTCTCTCCTGCAGAGACGGGGTCCCAAGCAGGTCTTCTGGTCTGTGGTGAAATGCAGGAGGTTTTATAGATGTGCTTGAGGAGGTGGTGTCTTATTTACATAGCACTTGAAATGTTGGTCAGACCAGGTGTGCCATTTGCATAGTGAGTGAAAATCTAGCCACCTCCACCCTAATCTTTTATTATGCAGATGGTTCTCTACCTGGCCAGCGGCCATGTTGCCTGCTTCTTTAGTATGCACGTGGTGACAAAGAAAAGGGAAGATGAAATCTCCATATTGAACATACCTGGCTTCCAGATAGCCTTTTTCTATTGGCACAGCTGCCAGCATTCACCTATGCAAGCTTCCAGCTTGCTTATCTATGTCTGCAGCTTGATTTTTCAGGCTGCTCTTTGTTAGAAAGGAAATTACGTTGGGGCTCTTTTTGTTAAAAGTGAAATTCCCCGGAGGACTCTGTTGCCCTTACCATCTGCCTAAACTGCCTAAATAATTTCTTTCTATCTCCTGTATCAAAAGGGTGCTGGAGTTTGTTAAATGCCTTTTCTCTGTCTATTGAGACGATCATATGGTTTTTGTCTTTTTATCTTGTCCTTTATTTCACTTGATTGCTTTTTGTATTTTAAACCAAACCTGTTTTTCTGGGATAATTCCTTACTTGATCATGGGATACAGTCATTTTGGTATGCTGCTGGATCTGGTTTACTAGTATTTTGTTGAGAAGCTTGTGCTTGTATTTGTAAGAGATATTATAATAAATGTCTTTGTATGATTTTGGTATCAGGATAATACTGGTCTCATGGAATGAGTTGGGAAGTGTTTCCTCCTCTTTTTTTTTGGAAGACTTTGGGTAAGATTGGTGTTAATTCTTCCTAAGTACTTGGTAGAATTCACCAATGAAGGCATCTGGGTCTGGGCTTTCCTTTGTGGGGAAAAAAAAGTACTAATTCAGTCTCTTATAGGTTCTCTTCCATTTTTTCTTTCTCTTTTAGTCAGTTTCGGTCGTTGGTGTGTTTTTAGAACTTTTTCTATTTCATTTAGGTTATTGAATTTTGGGGCACACCACTGTTCACAGTATTCTCTTACAATCCTTTTTATTTCTGTAGGGTCTACTGTGATATTTCTTTCAGTGTTATTCTAGATTTTCATAATTTGAGCCTTCTCTGTTTCTTTGTCAAGCTAAAGTTTTGTCAATGTTGATCTTTTCAAAGAGAGATTTTCTTTGAACCACAGCGTAACTGAGCCTATTCTTACTAAACCCATGAGGAGATAACATACATAATTTTCCAATCTTCTTTCAAAGGCTTCTAAACTACAGTTCACTCCACAAGCATTTATGGAGGCTCTACTATATAGAAGCAGCATTTGGCATGCTGCGGACCTACAAAATAAATGAGACCCCCTAGATTGTCCCTGTGGTCAGTGGTATAGTCTTGGGTAGAGTTGAGGGGTGGAAGTTGGGATCAGGATCACAGCTAGATAGTACAATGAGGTAAGACTGAGGCCACCTAAGTATGGCTGTGTAGGCTACCTACTCTACAACTCTAGGTTCCAGTGACCTAGACTACTGGAAACATGAATGGTATATACTGAAGTTGGGATTTGTAGTGGCCCTTGAAAAAGTGCTGAGACTGAAATATCTGTAAACCAAAAATAAGATTCTAAGCCCCCTCTGCCAGCTGACTGAATGCACCTCTTTTCTTGGCCAAGGAGATTCCAAAGAAAACTAGGTCAAGCCATGAGGAAAGTAGGGTGAGGGTTGGAGATGCCTTGGTAAACTCTCCTCCCTTTAGAATTCAGGCACAACTGACCAGCATTAACATAAAAACAGAGATCTTAAGACTGAAAAAAAAAAGAGACTCTTTGTAGCATTAAGATACCGAATTCCAGCCTGGCTCTAGCATAGCATCATATGACAGACAGCAGGCCCCGAAAGAGATCAAAATATTTTACCCTAAAGTATATTTTTTGACATATTTTGAAACAGCCCGCAAAGCTGTCAATTGTGGAGGAAATTTACATTCTGTAGAGAATCTCCTTCCCTTTCCAGGTCTTTTTCTGATCCTGAAAAGATTAGTTAAGACTGCAGCACGTTTTAATAGAAAATATTTGCCCTCTGTTGCCTCTGAGGGCAGCCATCTATAAGACTTCATCTATATAGTAACAACCTTGGTCCCTGTAACCCTTTATCTTTACCCAGAGATTCTTTTCTCTTGATTCTAGGTCTTTAGCTAATAACTCTTTCAACCAACTGCCAATCAGAAAATCTGTGCATCTACCCATGACGTGTAAGCCACCTCTTTGAGTTGTCCCATCTGTCCGGACTGAACCAATGTATACCTTATACCTATTGATTGATGACTTACAACTCTCTAAAATGTATAAAACCAGGCTATAACCCAACCACCTTGGGCACATGTCCTTAGGACCTCCTGAGGCTGTGTCACGAGTCCATGGTCCTCACACTTGGCTTAGAATAAATCTCTTCCAAATATTTTACAGAGTTTGGCTTTTTTCATCAGCAATGCCTACAGGGATCTGGAGATATAACTGAGAGGGCCATTATTTCTGGCTGTTGGGTGGGAGGGCAAGGGGGAGATAAATATCAATATTTATTCCATCTGTCTCTCCCCCATTGCTTCCTCTTGCACCTCGTCCTCTTCCTATTCGGCAGAAATTCCTACCTTTTGACTGCGCATCATCATTTCTAAAATGATTCTTGGCCCCACACTTCTTTGACATGCCTAGGACTTGGCAGACTCACAGGAAAATGAGGTCATTTTACAAAAAATTCCTTGTAATAATTGAAACCTGTGCTTTCTATGGAGAGCAGCAAGACGGAGGTAGAAGGGGGGACGTAACCTGGGACATAATCGCATCAGCCCAAAGATCCCAGACAGGAACTCTCCTGCGTTGGAGAGGTGTAATCGACAAGGGCCTTCTACTCCTTTGAGTGGGTTTCACACCACTGATGGCAACACTTTCCACCTGTAGGTGAGAAGGATGGCTGAGCCTCCTGCTCTTCTCAGCTGCTTCGCACATAAAATTTGAGTGATGTTATTTTAGAAAGGCATTTAACGCTGACGCTGAAAGACTGCTCTGCCGTGGCTCACACAAACCTGGGTCCAGGGCTGGGATACCGATCCATCACAGGCAAAAGGGCAGTCAGCGTTGTCTGAGTGACACTAGCTGCCCAGGGAATAAATTTGAGAGAACGCTGTTCTCATCTTGACCTCTAGAGTTGCCAATTCACATTCTAGCAGGACAGCCGGCAGATTAACAGCTGCAGATTTTCTTCCCACCTCCACTCCTGAGGTCTGCAAGCACCTTCTGCCAGGGATGCCTTGGAAAAGTAGGTTTTTCCAGCACTGCACAATAGTCTGTGAACATACAACAAACTGCTTTTTTATTTTAAGTGGAAAAAGGAAAGGAAATTTCCCTGGGGTTCTAGTCCTTCTCTCTGAGAAGCCTGCCTTTCTAGTGCTATTTGTGAAAGTAGCTTTCATGGGTAAAACCATCAGATCTCGTGAGACTTATTCACTACCATGAGAACAGTACGAATCGTGGGGGAAGCTGCTGCTTTGAATGCGGTTACTTCTTTCTGCATTTGAAGGAAGTTCAGATTCAGCTGGACAGTGTGGTTTCTTGGAGTTTTCGGCGTCACAGACATAATGCACTTACGTCACGTTCACTTTGGGTCTTGCTGACCTCCCAGGCATCATGCCTCGTAACATTTCTAGAGGAGGACAGAGACGTCAAACATGTAGACTAACCCACGGTGACCATTGCCGGGTCAGTGTCATCATCCACATCACTGGCTCTGCAACCTCCCATTCACACGACTCTGTGGGAGCCCTGCGCTGTCCTCCGCTCCTGTATCTGCAAAATGGGAGTCCCCGCAGGCTCTTGTGAGGATTAAGATCCCATAGGATGTGCAACGCCCCAGCTGGCCCCATAAATAGAGATACTGCATTGCTGCTGTTGTCAGAAAGGGATTTCAAAAGCTACTGAAAAAGTATTTGCCACTTTTTAGGCAAACAGAATTGATAGAGACAATAACCTTTGTCTTCGCCGGCCCCATAAATAGAGATATTACATTGTTGTTATTGTCAGAAAGGGATTTCAAAAGCTACTGAAAAGATATTTGCCACTCTTTAAGGAAATGAAATTGACAGAGACGATAACCTTTGTCTTCACCAGCTTCAGTATTTTCACCTTAAAGAAAGAGCCATTGTAGCAGAGAACAGGAAATAGGATTTGACCCACAAATATTTCATTTTACCAACTCTGCCTCAGGGAAACTTCTTGGTTAACACCCTCTCCCTTAGAAGCTTGCGGGAGTTGGAAATCTCCCTCAGGAGCCGGAGAGTCTTTGTGTGCCTGGCTGAAATAGGACCTCTCCAAGTATGCAAGAAGTCTTTGCTGGGTCAAGGATCCCGGTGGGAGGTGGGCTGCTTCAGGTTGGGGACAGCTGAGAAGTCAGCTGGTGCATCATCTTCTAAGACTGGGAGCATCTTATAAACTTCCTCCCTCCTGCCCGCACAGAAATATTATATATTTCGCAATGAAAGCAAGGCTTCCATTGATATTGGAAAAAAAGGGGTCTCGATTCAGACCCCCAGAGAGGGTTCTAGGATCTCATGAAGGAAGGAATTCAAGGTGAGCTGCAAAGTGCAGTGAAAGAAGCAAATTTATTAAACGCTGCTTCATTACAGAGTAGGCCATTGTCAAAAAGCAAGCAGAGGAACGTGCTGTCTTTGTTTTAAGCATTTCTTATATAGGGGTCCTAACTATGTAAACAGCAAACTAAGCTGTGACTATATGAGGGTGAGTAGACTGCATGACAAAATTTATTTTTTTATTTTTATTTTTATTTTTTGAGACGGAGTCTTGCTCTGTTGTCTAGGCTGGAGTGCAATGGTGCGCTCTCGGCTCACTGCAACATCTGCCTCCCAGGTTCAAGTGATTCTCCTGCCTCAGCCTCCCGAGTAGCTAGGATTACAGGTGGACACCAGCACAACCAGCTAAAATTTTTATTGTTAATAGAGACAGGGTTTCATTGTGTTGCCCAGGCTGGCCTTGAACTTCTGATCTCAAGTGAACTGCCCGCCTTAGCCTCCCAATGTGCTGGGATTACAGGCATGAGCCACTGTGCCCTGCCCAAAATTTATGTTTCTATTGATTTAAACAACACTATCTTAGACATTTTCGTGTGTGAGTACATCAAAGCATAACTATAATTATCTTGAAAGCATACATTGTTGTGGGTATTGGGAATCTGGACTTTGTGGTGTTGTAGGAGTTTGTCCTTCCAGGCATTACCAAGCTGCTGCCTTAGCTGTAAACACCCTATGACCGTGGGTTGTGACTGGCAAGGAATGTGCCTTGCTAGTTTTAAGATACAATTGATTTCAAAATGGCGTCACTCTGGCTCTCCTAGGCTTCTGCTTCCCTAACACCATGCTCCTTTCCTTTTGTTCTAAAATGTGCGTGGAGCCCAGAATGCCCAGAATCCTCCATAGGCTGGACCTTTCTGCTGAATGTTCCAAGGACAGGTCTGTGCAGTTCAACTGCTGCAGCAACAGAAAATATTTTGAGAGCTCTGATTTGGAACCAGCTGCAGTGAAAGCGCTTCTCTCTGGCTTGGGTCAGAAAGTAAGAGAGGAAAACTCAGCCTCATAACACCTTGACTGCACCCATCTCTCAGTCCCTGGAAGCTCTCATGCCCCCAGTGGGCTCCTGGGCTGGACCAAGTGCTGTGCATGGCCTGTCTCATGAAGCACTGAGGTGCTGCCTGCCGACCCTGTCCTTTGGGGGCCAGCAGCACACAGGGCACTCTCATTAAGCTGCTGTGGTAGGAGCTGATGCCCGGCCAGTGGGAAGTGGTGGTAGCCTTTTGAGCATAGGCACTACCAGCAAAATTCCCTTTCCTTACAGTTGCTCCGCCACTCCAGGCCAGGGAAAAACCCGGGCTAGTGAGACCCACTCACTACT
The DNA here is from genome assembly GCA_963573385.1 of Cacajao melanocephalus. Classification (NCBI taxonomy): domain Eukaryota; kingdom Metazoa; phylum Chordata; class Mammalia; order Primates; family Pitheciidae; genus Cacajao; species Cacajao melanocephalus. The sequence goes on along the minus strand of CAUYLG010071390.1, from coordinate 31,741 downwards.
CCTAAAACAGAGGCAAGGGAAGGCACTGTCAGCTGTGCCTGTATCCTGACCCCTTCCGTCCCCACTCACAGCACACACACACAGTCCTGCACTGGGGGCCGACGGACTGCGCTGGCGTCTGCGAGTTGGAGTCAGGAATCTGTCAAGTGTTAGCAACCGCAGCAGAGGACCATGGATCTGGCACCCTTGTGTGACAGGGTGTTTGCTCACATTCCACCTTCCCCAGAAAGAACTTTTACATCTAACCTAGCAATCTTATAACATGTTTTCCCTTTAATGTCCGTAAACACCCAGTTTCTCAAATGCTTTTGGAACCAACATTAATCTTACTAGTTCCTGCATTAATCAGTTAACAAATCTTTGACATGTGTTTATTCTATTTTTGTATGAGAGCTGTGTTTTTTAACTTTTGAAAATTATACTTTGCCCCTCTAAGGAGCATAAGTTGGGACAAGGGGATAGTGTCTGGAGCTGGTAGGACAGCGTTTGAGACAGGGTGCTGAAGGAAAGACCGCTTTGAGCAGGAACTTGGATGATGAGAAGGAAACAGATACCCCAACTTCCAGGAGAAGAGCCTTCCCAGCAGAAGGAAAGGACAGGAAGGGCCAGGGTGCTCCTGAGGTTGTGAGGAGACCCGTGAGACCAAGGCAGAGGGCCAGGAGAGTGAGGCTAGACTGGGTCTGAGGAGACCCTGAGGAGCCCAGCAGCATGTGCTGGCGTGGGGCAGGGTGGGGAGTGTGAGAGGTGGCGGGCGGTGGGGGGCGGGGTTAAGCCCAACTTGAAACTGATGTTGAAGAATATGCTCTATCCTTATGACAAGCAAGTACGTGTCCTCAGGCCACTCTTACTGTCTCCTCCTTCTCCCCATCCCTGTTTAACTCAGTGAGGCCAACTGATGCTGGTTCACCTTGCCTGTGGACTCCAGACTGCCCCAGGTTCGAAGCCAATGTCTTCAGCAACAGACCTTGGCCTCAGTCCTGCCTGCAAGACTTTGGGGATGGAGAAGGGGGGCCCAGCACTGGACTGGTTGGTCAGGAACCCAATGGGGGAGCTGAGTGGCTGCCTGTGAAGTTCCCTGGGGGCCCAACATTTGTCCGTGGCCATTCGTGTGTTGGGCTGTCACAGGACCCGTCCTGGCACCTCCTCAGAGGAGCCGCAACTGAGCAAGGACCTCCTGCTAAAATGCGAGTGATTTCTTCTAGTTCTACAACCCTCTAAGATATCCCTGAACAACACAACGCTGCCCTTCCTGTCTCCCCTCCTGCACAGAATTGAACCTCGGGGCAACCCTACTGAACAGTGCCCTCTAGTGAAACTTTGTGTTCCAGTTGTAACTCCTGAAGGCAGGACTTGCTGCAGCCACCAAGGATAGGGGCTTTTCTGCAAAAGACAGAGCCCACCCTATTCCTCCAAGCTCTGTTGAGTTCCTACTATGTGCCAGGCACTATCGGCCACTGTAAAGTGCTGGCAGCAATGTGAGAGCAGGGGCCACATCTGTCTTGGTCACCACTGGGCGTCAGGGCGTAATATTGCCCAGCATCTACTAGATATTCTGTTAAGGTTTGCACTAGGGAACAAACAAAGAGCAAAAATAAATAAGATGTACTGCCTAAGTGTGGGGACTGCTGTGTTACTTCAGAGCACAGGGATGAGCAGGAGTGGATTTATGTCTTTTTAATGAAGCTCAACCTAATGGGCAGCTGTGTATCGTATTAAGCTCAGGAATTCTGGCATCAGACTGCCGGGGTTCAATTCCTGGCTCTGCCACTTATTAACTCTGTGACCTTGGGCAACTTACTTAATCTCTCTGTGCCTTATTTCCTCAGAAACAGGGAAACCTCATAGTGTTGTCACGAGGATTCGAATAGTTAAAGTTTGCAAAGCACTTAAGAGAGTGCCTTGCGCATTCTATGCACTATGGCAGATTTTGTTAGATAAATAAGGGGAAACTTGCTAAAAACTAGAGTGATGTCCAACAATAAATAGTTGCCTAATAAGGTACTGAACTGCCCACAACCAGAGGTATGGGCAGATGTATTAGCTCTTCCAGATAAGTAATAATATATATTATCTATTGAACACTTAGTATGGGCCAGCACTGTGCTAAGCACCTTACATTTATCATCCTATTTCGTCTTTACAATAACTCCATGTTATTATCACCACTTGACACAGGGAACAGGCTTTGCGATGGCCTGAGACCCCTCTGTTTGAGTGACAGATCTGGGATTCTATGGATTCTGAAGTGAGTCGTGCTCAGAATTCAGAGAATACTTAGGTGTCTGAGGTCACGCAGGGCATGGGAACCGTGGGGAAAAGGCAGGTAAGCAATCTGTGGGCTGGAGGGAGGAGACTCCAGCGACAGCCAGAGCCCAGGACTCAGTGTTAAGGAACGCTTTGTGCTGGGGTTTACAGGCAGACTAAGAGTGGGCGGGGGCTAGAAGGTGCAGAGTATTTGCAGGAATCAATCAACCAACCAACAAACCGACCAACCAGCCCAGCAAGCCAGAGACACGCTGCATTTGGCAGTGACTGGAAGGGAGGTGCTGGGAGGTGGCTCCATAGGCCCCACGGCAAGGCAAGGCACCGGTATCGCTGGTCGGGGCCACTCTTCATAGCAAAGTAGTGTCCCTGAGGGGAGAAAGAGACAAAGTACTGGGGAAGGAGGGAGCAGCAGGTAGATGGGATGGAAGATACAGATAGCGGGCTCTCCTTGGGAAAGAAGAGACAGACCTTCCGCAGTAATAGCCGGATAGAGAAGATGCATGTAGATACATATTTAGGAGCAAAGAAGAAAGCCAAGGGGGTTCTGGCCTTGTCCTTACTGTGAAGAAGGAACTGAGATACAGTTATTGTGAAAAAGAAACTGTTAAAGGGTTGAGGAAGTGAGTTTCGGGATTCGTGGGAGGCGAAGTTTGGAATAAACCTGAGTAGGTATGCTAGGAGAGCAATCAGGGAAGAGAAATCTTGTTAAGTTGCAGGAGGCCCTGCTGGAGACAGAAGGCAGGAAATTGGGCGACAGTTTGTAGTATGTAGGAGAGGCCACTGTGTGGCCAGACTCACTGCTATTCAGCCCTCTGATTTCCCCACAAAGGCCCAAGCTCTGGGGCTGTGGAAGCTGTCCCATCCACTAAGAGCAATCCTTTCTTGACCAGCCTCCCAGAATCTCTCAGGGTCCGTGAGAGCCGCCTGTGAAGGACACGTGGAGCCTTCCTGCAGCCCCAAAGCACTGCTGTGGCTTAAACGTTTAGAGCAGCCTCTACCCATCCTGGGTATCCTGTTCCCTCTCCACATTGACTCTGAAAAACATCAGTGGCCAAAAAGGAACTTGGCTGGAAAGTCCACGCTGCTTCCTTAGACCCATTGGACACCTCACTGATAAAGCATTTCCCACAGTCATTTCCTAGGCCTCTAAGTGGGCATCGGATGAGCATGACTTCATTTTCCAGGTGTGAAGGCTGCCTCTCTCAGGTTCTGCCTCATCAGCTAGAGGCAGCCGCCCTTCTGAGCAGCTGTCTTGCAATCGAGGCAAGAAGTATCTGCTTTTGTGGTGTGTTCACCACCCTCCTACCCTGAGGGCCACTCTCATCATTACCCCTACCGTGGGGGACCAGGTGGTTCGAGGCAGGGATGGCAAACACTTGGAACACACGTCTTGTCATGTCCTAACCGGGCACCAAGGGCAGACGGCAATAATACATCACACCTCATTGCTCAACACAGGGCTCCAGGCAGCATCAGAAAACAATTGCGGTGGGAACTCCAGACAGATTTTTTTGCCACCCCCATGTGGAATCTGTAGCTCTAGCACCTTCTGCCCTATTGTCTGTGAGGCAGGATGGCCCTCTGTAAAACTATGAAAGGGTGAGGTGTGTCTTAGTCCTGTAAGGAGCCCCCTCTGATAGACCCCTAGAGGTGGGTTCTCTTCCAACCGTCATCCCTGCCCGGCCCCACTCCCCTCCTCAGGGGCCTGAGGAGCTGAGCAACTAATCCCATCACTGACTGGTAATAATAAGAAAAGCGGTGGGTTGGAATCACAGCTGCATCTCTGCAACATTGTGGCTCTGAGGCTGTTTTCTCCTCCATGAGGGATACTGATGACACTGACCCGAGGGTCCTTAGGCACAGGAATAAGGATCAGAATGGAAGAGAGGCCCTGTATTTATAAGATTTTTAAATTGCAATGATCTCTGACCTCCTAAGAAAGCCTCACTTCTAATCGCCAGCACCAACCCTCCCAGACACTTTAACAGAGCACCGTTTTTGAATCTGAAGGGAATAAACTCTAAGGGTAGATGTTTAAAATTGTGGTGCTATCTGGAGGTAAGCCTGGCCTCGTGGCACCCTTCGGATCCTACCTCACGCTGCAGCAGAGCTTACTTAGCATGGTGCTTCCTAGTTGATAAAGGCGTTGTCACTTTAGTTCAGGATCCCTCCGTTTTTATTCTAGAAGTATCGACTTGCTATTCCACTAGCAGTAGGTTTTGTGACTTTCCTACCTGGAGAGACTGTGAATTCCTCTTTCTCAGTCTTTCTTTCTTCCTTTCTTTTTTTAAGCTAAGGGATCGTGATAAAGGGTGGCTGGCTGTGCAGGGAATCTGGTGGGTAAAAGTGCAGCCTGGGCTGAAAACACCCACAGCCGGGAGCATCACCCCCATCTCTGTTGCCAGGGCAGAGAGACAACAGCCAAGCCAAACTGAGGGTTATTTTTAGTCTCAAAGATTGCACCCTTTAAGAACAAACAGCCTAGGAGGACCTGACAGATGAGCGTGGCCCCGGAGGAGGTGTCAGAATGCAGCTGGTTGGCGTTGCCCCCGGCCTCTCCAGAAACCAGAGCTGGGGCAGTGTGTATTTTTCCTCGGGCTGACTTGCAGGGCATCCTGTGTGCCCCCGGGTCCTGTGAAGACGAGGTGTGAGTCCCACGCACTGTGACCTTTAAAACCAGCCTGGGCCTAACCTGGGACTGGAATGGACTGTCTCCCTCCAACACCCACTGGCAAGAGAAGCCAACTTTGCAAGGGCCCCGCCCACCTCGCTGGGCCCCGTGCTCCTGCCTTCAGCCCCTCCTGCTGCCCTGGCCACAACCACAGCCCCAGACTGCTGAGAGGCACCTTAGAGTATCATTTGCTTCTTCCTTTCTCGTTTCCTCGCCTACCTTTTCTTCCTTTACTCTCTGTCGCACAAGTAATCCATATTCACGGTAGAAGAAATTTAAAAATTGAGATAAGCAGGAAAAAAAGAAAAATCACTATGACCAGCCCGCTCCTGCCACTGTGAGTGGGTGGGGACTGGCACTTGCTAATATTTGGTGGATATTTTTCCGGACTTTTTCCGATGCATGCTTAAATATAAGGCACTTATTTTTTTTCAAAAGCTTGGAATCCCACCCATGGCCTGGCACTGAGGAGCCCGGACAGCCACTCATTCAGGAAGGACCTCCACCAGTTTGGAGGGTGAATATTATCTCTCAATCTGGCAGGAGGCTGTTAGGACACAACATTTCAAAACAGAATTGTTCTGAAATAATTTTACTTGGCTACAAAGAACAAATCGCAAGGGTGATGGCAGCTGCTGGGCAGAGGAAGTATTTTTTGTGTAAGGTAGCAATGGTCTTGGTGCTCGGTGATAGTTTCTGCCTCTAGCATAGTGCCTGGTCTCTGTGTACTGCACGGCAGTGTTTGATAAAGGCGGCTTTCCTCTCCATCCTCTCCTGTCCCGGCAGGAATCATTTTGCCTGTGTCAGGCGTTGTTTCAGGGGCCACCTGATTCAGAAACTCCCCAGTGCGCTAGCTAAGAAGATAGACTCTGGCCCAGCACGGTGGTTCACGCCTGTAGTCCCAGCACTTTGGGAGGCCGAGGCAGGTGGATCGTGAGGTCAAGAGAACGAGACCATCCTGGTCAACATGGTAAAACCCCGTCTCTACTAAAAATACAAAAATTAGCTGGGCATGGTGGTGCGTGCCTGTAGTCCCAGCTGCTCAGGAAGCTGAGGCTGGAGAATTGCTTGAACCCGGGAGGTGGAGGTTGCAGTGAGCCGAGATCATGCCATTGCACTCCAGCCTGGACAACAAGAGCAAAACTCTGTCTCAAAAAAAAAAAAAAAAAAAGACAGACTCAAGTAAGGAGGCTTGGGTTCAAATCCTAGCTCTGCCTCTAAATAACTGTGTGAGACTGGGCAAGCAGTTTAGTTTGTGTCAAATTTCCTCATTTGTAAAACAGGGACAAAGAGAATATGCAGCTCAGGCTTGGTGTGATAATTCAGTGAACTAAAACAGAACCCTCAGAGGAGAGCATAGCACATAGTGAGTGCTCAGTAATCTGTCATTCTTCTTTTGCAGTTATTGTTTTTTCAACTCTTATCAACAGTTCCTGTGTTAAAAGCACTTGCTTGGATTCCAGTATGATTTAGGGCAAATTGGTGAACCGACTTCTTTCTTATTTCACGTAGGAGCTCAAGGCAGTTGGGGAGCGAGAGGAAGGATAATTTCAGATGCTTGGATATCAGGAGACTGAGTACGTTTGCCTTATGGGGTCACTGGAGCTCGTTGATGCATTGGGACAGTGGTAAGAGCCCTGTTGCTTTAATTGGGACTCTCATAAACACACCACTCCAGTTGCTAAAGGTGGCTCATGAGGACATCAGGGTCCAACGTGCTATTCACGCTACTTTTGTGTACATGGGAGAGCTTCCATAATACAACATTTTTATACATGTATAGATGTGTGTGTCCTGAAAAAAAATCTACAATCACTATATTTTACTTTCATACTTTTACCGAATTGTGTTAACATACATTTTATACAATGCTCATGAAGCTTTTTTGATCAAGACCACAAAAGCACTAAAAATGCATCGTCCTTGAGCATAGTGGTGTTGAGAGAAGCCACAGCTGGTCTGTGACAAGCCTTTCACTCTGGCGATCACATTTTATGGCACCGATGACATGCAGAATTCCTTAGCTGACAGGTGATGGGGACAAAGAGCAGACACCTCACTGGCACCTGGTGCCAGGCTGCCCACTCCCTGTGCCCTTCCTCCCAGTACTGGCTTCCAGCCCTTATTGTAGGTCATACGTCTCCTGTCTATGTCAGTGCCCAGCACATGGTGTACCCCATTAAAACTGAGAACAGAAGAGGTGGAGGTTAGGGACATTCATCCGGCTCCATCACAGAACTTTCCACCTCAAGGTTGGGGGTTCTTGACACTTGCTCCCTCTCTCTTCCAGGCCAGCCTCACCACCCCTCTCTCTCTGGTCCTGGCAACCCCTCCAGACTTTTGTCAACAACATAAATGTCACATCATTGATACTACGTAGGACTGAGTTCCCCTTGTTTTTAGTGATCGATCATTCAGATGTTTGGGCTGGGCTTGTTGCTACCACCATTGTTATTATGAATAATTATAGCTGCAGATTATTGAGTGGCTATTGGGTGCCAAAGGCCAGACATCCGTAGACGTGGTCTCATTTCAGCCATACAACAGCCAGTGAGGTAAGTACTACTGTGATTCCAATTCACAGATGAGGAAACTGAAGCTTGCCAAGGGTGGTGTTACAGCCACAGAGCTAATAGAATACATGGAAATTTTAATTCGAGGTTTCCTTATTCCAAAGCTCATGCGCTTTACAGTATGCTAATTTGCGATTCTTTTTCCGTCTGCGGAAAGAGAAGGATGTGTGAAAGAATGGCTTTCACTAGACCTACAGTTCTGCTGCTGTTTTGTATGTATATGGTAAATGAGACGACCATAATATGGATACCCTTGCTGTTTAGGCACTAGTGTTTTATAAAAGGGCTCTAAGTTGTGTGTGTGTGTGTGTGTGTGTGTGTGTGTGTGTGTGTGTGTGTATGCATGGGCTTCTAAATGCAAAAAGAGTAATGGGAGTAAAGAGAGGTAGAGGGCTGTCAGGTAAGAAAATGACTCTGGAATTCAGCACACCTGGGTTCTGCCTCAGCTGACACTCATCAGCTTGTTACGTTGAACAACCCACTTCTCCTCCCCGAGCCTCAGTTCCCTCATTTGTAAAAGAGGAATAACAAAGCCCAGGTCACTGTTAAGTACATTAAGTGAGATCAGTGGAAAGGGTTCAGAGGAGTGCCCAACCAAAGTTGGGACTTGAAAGTATGGCTGTCCCTGTCCCACATTCTCTGGTGCAGGAGGGTTTCCAAAGCAGCGTTGAGAAGAGAGAAGTGTGAGCCTTTGCATGGGTGCATGTGCAAAGATGCGGTTTGGGGGAAGAGGGTACTTTGCAAACCCTAACAATTTTTCCATGGGGAACTACTGGGTTGTATGTTGGGAGCTTTGGAGTGAGGTTTGGGCCCTGCCCCGCCTTGTCCTCCCCAGCCTCTCAGGAGTGGGCAGGTCTGCTCCCCCAACACACCCTCACTGCTGGTTTCATTTCCACGCCTCCCAACCTAACCAAAGTTCACACCCAGCCCTCACTCTCTTTCCTGCCTGCCACTCAGGCCATAGCCACACGGGGCAGGGGTGGCACTGGGTGGGGCTGCAGGTGGTCTGCAGGTCCCAGAGCCAGAGGGGGCTTCTGGATTGAAGGGTTGGCCCACCCCTGCTGTGAACCTCCTACTCTTAGAACACCAGGACTCCAAAAGCATTCCTGCCCCCTCTCCCGGCCACACACATTGACCCACATAGGCTTAGAGACACACACACAGGCACACAGAAACATAGAGATACAGACCGCCACCGTGAAACATGTACAGATATGCAAAGACACAGACACACTGACATGGAGAGACACAAACATCCACATAGAGACAGACACACACAGAAATATGAACAGAAACATACAGACACACAGAAACCGAACCCACGTACACAGAAACATGTACAGCTATGCAAAGACACACAAAGACGTGCAGAGATGCACACACACACACACACACACACACACAGAAATACCCAGACACAGACACTGACACAGATATGCAGACGCACGTAGACACATGCATAGATACAGAGACACAATGACATGTGAACAGGGTGTGCGCACACACACAGTTCCCTCCCACCCCACAGATGCTGCCCTCTGCCCCGTGGCCCCCACCCCTGCGGCTCTGCCTCTTTGGTCTAATAAGGGTAGGTGAGAAAGGGTTGTGAGATTCCAGATATATTTCCCGGCTCCCCGCACGCTCCTCCTGTGGTGCTTCCAGTTGAATATTCAGCTCTGGGCAAGTGTCCAGGGCCCCAAGCCCCAAGGCTGAGTCATGCAGATGAAGATTCCGAGGCCCTGAGTTGCATTTCTAGATCCCTGGTCTTTAAAAAACACCGCGGGATGCCCTGGGAGGCAGCAAAGTTTCCCACAGAAACTCCACTTGGTGCAGGTTTAATTGCAAAGCATTTAAATAGCATCATCTGGAGGTAATATGGAATTTACATTACCAGGCTAGAGGAAACTTTTTTTTTAACCAAAAGAAGGGCTTGGAATATTATATTGTGTCAGTTATCGATCAGCCATTTCCAAGAGATTAAAAAAGTAGTGAGGCCTGTTTTACACACTCTGTTAGAACAATTTACAACAGGATTCGGTCATCACTAGTGTAACTGATATTAGCTGTTCCACAATGCTTGGGGCAAGAAATGACACATTTCTTGAATTTCTAAATCAAATTAAATCATTCTTAGACCCCACATGTACCAGGACCTCAGAAAATTCAATCCCGGCCTCTTTTCAAGGACCCTCCTCTCCTTCTGTGCAGAACTCTGAGGCCTCAGAATCCTGGAAACTTGGGGAGGGGGATCAGGTCTATGATGGTCACTGCCCAGTGGCTCATTGTCCAAGCTCAGGTGGACCAGTAAAAGGCCACCGCTCACAGCATCCTCTTCAAATCCAAGGCCACAGTGCAAGTGTCCAGTCCTCAGAAGCACATCACCCCCACCAGCCACTCTCCAGAGGCCTTGGCACCTCAGGGTGCTGGGTAAGAGGCCGGACACCCAAGGGTCCTGCCAGTCCTTGAATGACCTCCAGCCCTGGGGGCCCCTCCTCAGCCCTCACAATCTCTAACTATAAGTGTTAGGTCTACAGGCCCTTAGAAAAATCACAGAAAGTCCTTTAACTTCCCCCCAGGGCGAGAGAAGCCCAGCCTTGTAGACACCAAGGCCTCTGGAGAAGAGGGAAATCCCTCACATTGTTTTCCAGTGAGCTACAGAGGAAAAACAGACATGGTTCATTTCTCAATCGCAGTGGCCACTTAGTCCGTAATTACCTGATTTACTTAGTAGTCCTTACTCTTCAGGGAGTAGAGCTGTGGTCCAAAAGAAAAAAAAAATCCAAAAAACCAACAAACCCCTTCTTTGAATAAAGATGATGAGATCTCTTGGCTTCTGTAATTTTCAGAGTCCCTCTGGGACACTCCCGTTTGGACAGGAATGGGTTCAATCCCACACAGCTTGGTGTCTTCATCCCCTTCATGGAAGAGTTGCACCCCTATTTGAGGACTGACGAGGGCGCGATGAGAGGTGACCCTGCAACTCTGGTAAACCCAGGCTAGCTCTGACTCATACTCAACACCACACAGGTGGTACAGCTCAAGGCTGGAAGGAATGGCTATGGAATCAGATAAAACTGAGTTTGCGTTCTGGCTCCATCGCTTTTTAGCTGTGTGACTTCAGGCAATTTAGTTTACTTCTCTGAGCCTCCATTTCTTCCTTTCTAAAATGGGGATGATAAAGTGCCTCATAGGATGGTGTGGAAGCTAAACAGCAGATATACCAAGATGGTAGTGTAAATTCATGCTGCGATGTACACCCTCTGCTCCAAATACCCTCTGCTCTATATGTGAGACAGAAATGTAAATTAAAATGATACAGCCACATTTGAGAAACAATATTAGTGTCTCTGAGGACAAGACCAAGATGCATCTAGGGTCCTAATGACATTGAGCCCTATTTGCCCATGGTAGTGATCAGTTTTCTCTTCATCCCTTTTTCATTCTTCCCAGCCCCTGCCCCACTCCTATTCCTTGAATCATTTCCTGAAATAAACAAGCTGCAGACAAGCCATTATATCAGAGTCTGCCGTGTGTGTGTGTGTGTGTGTGTGTGTGTGTGTGTGTGTCAGGGTGACAGAGGCTAAGACAGCTGGAAAGGAGAAAAACCGAAGCAAAGCAAAAAGGTAGAAAACAGAAAAGAAAATACAGCAGAAATCAGTTAAACTATACGTCATTATAATAAATGTAAACAGATTACCTCTCAAATGAAACATTCTCAGATTAGACAAAATAAATGAACAAAGTTTACAAGAGATATGCCTAAAGTAAAAACCATAAAGATTGGAAGTAAAAAGTTAGAAAAGATATGCCAGTCCAGTGCTAACCAAAACATGAAATATATTGATATGGTTGAAACTGTGCGCCCCCAAACGATGATGTTGAATTCCTAACCCCCAGTACCTCAGAGCGTGACCTTATTTGGAAACAGAGTCGGTCCAGATGTAATAAGATTAAGATGAGGTCATGTTGGAATAGGGTGGACCCTCAAGCCAGTATGACTGGTGTTCGTCTAAGAAGATGAGGGACACAAGATGCACAGAAGCCAGCCATGTGATGGGGCAGGCAGACGCTGTGTTATGCTGCCACAAGCCAAGGAATGGCTAGGGCTACTAAGCGCTAGAAGAGGCAAGAAAGGCTCCTCTCCTAGAATATTTGGAGGGAGCATGGCCCTGCCAATTTCAGGCTTTGATTCCACTTTGATTTCAGACTTCTAGCATCTAAAACTGCAGGAGAATACATTTCTATAAGTTTAAGCCACCCAGTTTGCAGTAATTTGTTATGGCAGCCCTATGTAATTAATATACATATCTAACAATATTTACATCAGACCCCATAAAATTGAAGACCTGATATGGTTTGTCTCCACCCAAATCTCATGTTGAATTGTAATTCCCAGTGTTGAGGGAAGGCTCTGGTAGGAGGTGACTGGATTATGGGTGGATTTCTCCCTTGCTGTTCTCATGATAGTGAGTGAGTTCTCCTGAGATCTGGTTGTTTAAAAGTGTGTAAGCACTTTTCCCTTCACTCTCTCTCTCCCCTGCTCTGCCATAGTAAGAAGTGCCTGCTCCTCCTTTGCCTTCCACCATGATTGTAAGTTTCCTGAGGCCTCCCAGCCATGCTTCCTGTACAGCTTGCATAACTCTGAGTCAATTAAACCTCTTTCTTCATAGATTACCCAGTCTCATGCAGTTTTTTATAGCAGTGTGAGAACAGACAGATACAAGACCAAAACACTGTTAAGATTAAGGACACTACAAAGTTATAAAAGCAACATCCCATTAAGAATATATAATGGTCGTCAATTTGTACACACTTAACATGACTAAATTATAAAGAGAAGTTAGATTCATTCGTATTCACTGTGTAATATATTTTTAAAATTAACTCATACATTCATCTCTATCGTGGTGTAATATTTTTAAAGTGCTTTATCAGGACCAGACAGATCAAACAGACAGAAAAAAAGAGCAAGGATATGTAAGGTATGAAGAGATAATTTAGTAAACCTGATCCAATATAGACATATGGAAGCCTGCAACAAAATAGAGAATATATATATATACATATTTTTTTTCAAGCACATGTCAACCATTTTAGCAAAGAGACTCCCAAGAAATTTCAAATAATTTATAGCATAGAAATCATATTTTCTATGCAGAATGCTATTAAATTAGAAACAAACATACTCCTAAGTTTACTGTGGATGAAAGGGAAAGTTTTAATAAAAAATACAAAATATTTAGGTTTGAACAACTGTAAAAAAAAAACACTACACAATAACACTTACGGAATGCAGATAAAGCAGTACCTAGAGACATATTTATAGCTTTAAAACATGTTAGTGGCAAAACAGGATTGAAAATAAATGAATGAAAAGAACTCCAAAAACTGTAGAAAAACAAATGAGATAATACATGTAAAGTCTTTTGCATAATACTTGACACATAATAAGTATTTAATAAAAGAAAGAACATAATAAATGGAAATTATAGTTGTTATTCCATCCACATCTTTCCAATGAAAAGAGCTTTTCTTCCCAGGACTAAGTTAAAACTTTATAAGTAACTATGGCACACCAAGAAAGAGATAGCTCTGTGCCTGGAACTTCAGAAATTAGTTTTTATACAATTTTGCACAGCTCAGTAACATCCCAGAAAGCTAACTTCTCTGGCCCCGGTTTCAGTACTTAGGGAGTATCACCTTTCCTAAAGATACTGGTGATAAACCACTTCCCTGAAATTATTCTTCAGTAAAGGAGCTGCCTTAGGCTCTTAATGACAGGGTGTTTTTTCAAATAACTATTTTTGACTAACAAAATACTATTTGGGGACCATACAAAACCCTCAAAGGAACTCAATCAATGCATTTTCAGATTGGAAAAGTGATCCCTTGACAGAATTTGTTAAAAAAAGAAAGCCAAGAAATCATTAGTATTATTTGACTTTTCCATCTATATTATTAAAAGTTTATATGTTCAAGTTGGCCCCAGAAGGTTTTGTCTAATTTTCTCATTTGGAAATAAAAGTAAAGCCTAGGTATTCAAGGTTGCTTTCTATCCAAGAATACATATTCATCTACAAAGCAAAGAGGGCACTGGTGTCTTCCCTGACGTTCCTGGTCAAGCAGACCGACATGTGGAGAAGGTAGCAGCTGACACTGAAACTCGCTTCAGTTTGTGCCTCTTTGGGCAGGCCTATTCTTACTGTCCAGGAGGCTGAACACACCGGGAAATGAGGTAGCTTAGAAGGGACAGCCTTCACTGATAGGTGGACAGTAAACTGCCTGGCCCTTCCCAATACAATTTCCTAAGGATGCTGGGCAGCTCTTGGGCACTAGTTCCTGGGAGAGCTTGGTTCTGCCATCAGAGGAAAGGCCAGCATCTGTGCAGCACCTTGTTCTTGTCATATATCACCCCAACGCCTCTTGGGTTAGGGAGGGAATGTTCTGTTGCCCCCTTTAGACAAGTGAGGAGACTGTACACTCCCAGATTAATGACAGGAAAGGAGATCCATCCTTCGGCCTCTGGCTCACTGATGAGGGAGGAAGACCTGTGGGAGAGGATGCGTGGTTCTCGGGCCCTCACCTCCTCCTTCCGTACCTTGTCTTTGAGCAAATCGGCTTCCCTGTGGGATAAATGAATGTAACCCAATACCAGCCCTCTTTGCTCTCAGATACCTGCCACATCCACTGCACCTTCTTGACAGTTGTGCAACTAACATACACTCAGCACAGAGTATCCATGTCTTCAGTGTTCACTATAGACTTGGTACTGTGCTTGTGGTTGGTACTTGGGATGCGGTGACAAATGAGGCAGACTCAGAGCATCGCTGAAAGCCAAGCTCGGGTATGTCTGCTGTAGAAGGACACATTTTTATGGAGAACAGGGCTGTGGTGGACAGTGAGGAAAGTAATGACCTTCTGTCTGGCTTCCCCGCTGGAGTAGCAGCTGAGCTGATTTCCTCCAGCAGTGGCTTTAAAACACAAAGCTCAGCACAGCAGAGAACTACTAAAACCACAAGTCTGAAAGGTATACGATGCCACAGGGAACGTGTGGTTTCCCTCCTCATTCAGGAGGTCCCCAGGCAGCGAGGCAGGCAGCGAGGGGGCTCTCAGACATCACTGTCCTCTGCGCGGTGAGACAGTTGCCATCTGCACAGCCTTCACCTGGGCCTGCAGGAGCAGTCCCCAACACCCATGCCTTCCAGCTGCAGACCCTCTGAACTGTAAATAAAGCCAATTGTAATTGACATGAGGGAGTATAAGATATCCAAGGTTGTTTCCAATTAGTTTTTTTTTTTTTCAAGTCCTACTTTGCACATTAGGTAATCATCACTTTCAGCCTTTCCAGCAGAAAGTCCAGGGCACATTCTCTTGGGTGCCTGGGCAGAAATGCAGAGGTCTCCATTTCAGGGTAATACAGAAACATTACCCTCCCCTGTTAATTCTGGTAATAAAAGTTGTACATAGCTAGATCTTAGGGTATATGAACGTGACCACAGAGTTTTCTCTTATGATTTCTACTTTTAAAATTACATTATAGGCCAGGCATGGTGGCTCACATGCCTGTGATCCCAGCACTTTGGGAGGCCAAGGTGGGCAGATCGTGAGGTCAGGACATTGAGACCATCCTGGCCAACATGGGGAAACCCTGTCTCTACTAAAAATACAAAAATTAGCCGGGCGTGGCGGTACGCACCTGTGGCCCCATCTACTTGGGAGGCTGAGGCAGGAGAATCACTCGAACCCAGGAGATGGAGGTTGCAGTGAGCTGAGATTGTGCCACTGCACTCCAGCCTTGTGACAGGGCAAGACTCTGTCTAAAAAAAAAAATTAATTTAAAACATTACCTTATAAATTCATATGAATGTCAAAGCAAGCTCTTCCCAGTGAATTGTTTTTCCTTTACCAGCTCTGTCTCCAATAATGCTGCCCCACATGGAGGTTTGTACAGAGACTTGGCAAGACAGTAAAATGACCTCATTGGTTTGTTTGTTTTGAGTAGAGGAAGGTTGTTTCAGCTGAGTTCAGTAGCTGATCATAAGGAAATCAGGCCCATTAGAAAACCACCTGGATGAGCAGGAGTGAACCACTGTGGTTAGAACTCCTTAGTATTAATGCCACATTCACAAACTCCCCTGCCCTCAACAGTTCATGAAATTCTGAAACACAAAAGTGAAAGACCTTAGAGTTACTGCACTTCCCCCCAATTGGATTGGACCTCTGCAAGTTGTAAAGAGTCCCCTCTGCAACATGTTCAGAAAACACAAGTAGGATGGAGTTCTGGATACATGAGTACAATGGCTTCAAGCTCTGTGCCTCTTCCAAGCCTCTGCTCACGCTGTTCCCATCTTCTGGGAAACACCCTTCCCCGCTTCTGCTTGGCCAACATGTAGCATTCTCAAGGGCCATCTCACATCCTCAAAGTTCATCTTGTGATCACTATTGGTAAAGACCTTAAGTATCATCTGGTTCTAGGAGCTACTCCTTTCTAAAACTGAATTTCTTCTATAATTTCTAGCAGAGTTGAAATACCGTTGGTGACTGGGGACTCAGTCTCCTGAAGATAACCCATTTTATCTTCATACAGCTATTTATTTATTTGATGGAGTTTCACTCTTTGTTGCCAGGCTGGAGTGCAATGGCACAGTCTTGGCTCACTGCAACCTCCACCTCCTGGGTTCAAGTGATTCCCCTGCCTCAGCCTCCTGAGTAGCTGGGACTACAGGCACCCGCCACCACGCCTGGCTAAGTTTCATATTTTTAGTAGAGACGGGGTTTCGCCATGTTGGCCAGGCTGTTCTCGAACTCCTGACTTCATGATCCACCCACCTCGGCCTTCCAAAGTGCTGGGATTACAGACTTGAGCCACCGTGCCCAGACTTACAGCTTTATGTTTAATAATGACAATTACTACTATTTGTTGCAAATCAACTTATAATAGTTGACAAACGTTACAGGAATGTAATTCTCACAACAACCCTACAAAGGAAGTACCTTTATCTCATTTTACAGAAGAAAAGGTCAAGTCTGAGGGAGGCGCTGTGACCTGCCCACGGTCACAGAGCGGAAAGTGGCAAAGCCTGGAGGTCTAACTCCAGAAACTGTGTGCCCTTTGCTGCAACGCTGCAACCTCCAGGATATCCTGGTGTGCAGAAATTTTTCACTGTCACAGTTGCACTCAAGGTAGAGTTGTAGAGCTGTGCGCAGCTGTCAGATGACCTCTTAGAATTATCAGTGCTTAGCGTCTGTCCTGCACACAACATAGCATGTAATGACCTAGACCTGCAGTCTGTCTTTGATCAATGTTTCAATAATTCAGTTTCGCTCTCCACCAACACTGTAAGTTCCCAGAAGGTGGGACCATGCTGTATGCCCATTTTGGGTACTTAATTTTTTGTGCTTAATTTTCAAGACTTTTTGCATCCATTTCAGAACCTATTAGATGGGTGAGTAATTGCGGTTGTTGCCATTAAAAGCAATAGCAAAAACTGCAATTACTTTTGCACCAACCTAATAGTATAGACAGCACTGAGCACATCCCAAGTGCTGACTGATGGAACAGTGCTGGGGAGAATAGCAAAGAAGCAGGAGCCTTGGATTCTGGTTCCAGCTCTGCTATGACCAGAACAGTCCTCCCCACCTGCCTCAGTTTCCCTATATGAACTGGAGGATGTGTGCCACGACCACCTTTTGATTGGTGCTTTCCCAGGCTGCAGGACTGGTGGCAAGGCCAGGAAAAACTAGCCCATTACTCAGACTGAATCATGCCCTCATGAACCCACCCAGGAAGCAGTGATGATCCCCTAGAATACACAGCCGGGAAAGGGAGCGGGACATCACCCACAGGGCACAGACTAACTTCTGCCGGCACTCCTGGTCCATTCATCCCTTACGCTGCTAGGCCAGCAACAAGCAGAAATCCTGCGCAATTCAGTCTTCCAGCCTCTCACTTCTTAGGAAGTTTCTCAATGTTTAGCAAAAGGTTTTTATACAATGTCAATGAGAAACAACAGAATCTCTGGAAATTTCCTTGGGAAATCCCTTACTGGCTAACTCAACAAGGAAGTAAGGAAGCTGGTCTGTGTTCAGCCTTCACCACTGCGGTGGGCAATTTTTCATTCATTTGTTCATTGATGCACAATATATATGTTTTTGTGGGCCCATCATGGACTAGGTACTGTGCAGGGTGGTGTAGATACAGTGATGAACAAGACAGAACACAGTTTCTGTCTCGGGGAGCTTACAGTCTTGCGGGAGAAGAGATACAAGCAAGTAATCACACAAAGCTCTGATTCAAATCAGATAAATGCCACAAAGAAAACATACATAGAGTGCTAACAGAGAGGCCTCACTTGAGGGTGGGTTTGGGTCAGGGAGTGTTTCTGGGCAGTAGCAGCATTTACGCTAGGATCTGGGACACCCGGGAAAGAGAACGTGGTGGGGTCTGGGGGGTGCTCTGATCTACAGCACACGGCGAGAGATGGGAATCGGATTCCTCATCTCAGCTCTGACTCCCAGTGGCTGTGAAACTGTGTAAGTCTCTTCTCTCTGGGCTGCAGGTTTGGTTTGGTTTTGTATTTTTCTTGTTGTTGTTGTTACTGGTTTTCCCCATCTGTAAAATGAAGATCTGTTACTTCAAGCGAATGTCATGATGCTCAGATAAAAGCCGTGGTTAAGGTGTCATCTTCAAGACTGCTGTTCTGCACAAATTAATAAAAGGGATCCTTATCACGGACTCCTCCTCTTCCTATCCACCACATCTGTGAAAGGGAGAGCGTCTGAGGGAGAATTTCATTTGACATTTAGAAAAATGAGAGTGAAATGGGTTTTCCTTATTTGGATTCTCCACTTCATACGCCATACCCAGATTATATACAGACACATGCTGGGGGCTACAGAGGGACTGGAAAACCTGGTCCCCGGTGGCCTGCGGACGGGAAAGCCAGCAGACGTGTGAGGGGAGAAGGTGGCTTATTAAACAAACCTCACTGGCAGTCCTTTTTCTCATTTCTTTTCCAGATGCGCCTCAAAATGCTTCGCCAAGAATTCTAATGAGAAACAGATTTCCTCTGGCTCACCCAGTCCTTCACCTGCAGAATTGTAAGTGGAGATACTGCTGTCCACTTCTGCCGAGAGTCCAAGGGGGGTTTGTTTTAAATTCTCTTCTGCAGGAATTGGAGCTTTGAACATTTGGAAACCCATTTCAGATTTCTCTTCTTTG
Source organism: Cacajao melanocephalus (assembly GCA_963573385.1). Taxonomy (NCBI): domain Eukaryota; kingdom Metazoa; phylum Chordata; class Mammalia; order Primates; family Pitheciidae; genus Cacajao; species Cacajao melanocephalus. The sequence goes on along the minus strand of CAUYLG010071390.1, from coordinate 13,011 downwards.
ATACGTTAGCCAAAAAGCACGGGGTCAACATATGAAAGGAAGCAAACGCAGTCATTTGATGGACGGTTGGGGCTAATCGCTCCGGAAGCCCTGGGCGATCATCAGCAAGCCCTTGGATTGAAAGCGCAGGGATCCCAGTTTGCGGGGAGAAATGTTTGTTCTGTTGTGTGAATGTTCCTGTTTGTGGTCCCACCCACAGACTCCAGCGTGGGTCAATGACTCTATTGTGAAGCAAAGAAAGCCAAGGCAAGACCTTAGCCAGAAAGATGTGAAAGTGGGTTTTGTCCCTTTAACCTGAAACAGAGGTTATGAAAGAGGTTAGCCAACCTCTACCATCTGGGTTCAGGAAGTGTCCTGAATTCTCATAGCTGCACAGAGTTCTAAGACAAACACGGTCTCTGCTCTTGCACTTACGGCCAGAACCCCAGGCCTGCCTGGCCTCCTGCAGCCCTGCCATTGTCTCCCGAAGCCCCGTCTCCATCTTGTTTGCTCTGCTTCCCCCAGGTTTGACCTGCTCAGTCCACAAGGTGGAGGGATGGTGGGGGCATTCCCTCCAGCAACCCAGTGCAGACCCTTGGTTTCCCCTGAGTTTACACATCACTGTGGAAAGAGTGTTCTTTTCGTTTCCCATGTCATCCTGTCTCAAAAAAATTCCTTATTTCATAAAAGCTTCCCTTTCTATGAGCAATCAGGATGAAGGTTTGCTAAAAAAAATATTTTAGCTCGTGCGGGCATGGTGGCTCTCGCCTGTATTCTCAGCACTTTGGGAGGCCAAGTTGGGCAGATCATCTGAGGTCAGGAGTTCAAGACCAGTCTGGCCAACATGGTGAAACCCTGTCTCTACTAAAAATAAAAAAATTAACCAGGCGTGGTGGCAGGTGCCTGTAATCCCAGCTACTAAGGAGGATGAGAAAGGAGAATCACTTGAACTCAGGAGGTGGAGGTTGCAGTTAGCTGAGATTGCACCACTGCACTCCAGCTCAGGAGACAGAGTGAGACTCTGTCTCAAAAATATATATATATATAATATAATATCTATATAACTGTATATTATATATAACATATAATATATAATTATATATAGGGTTGTATCTGTCTGTGTGGTGGGAAAGGAGAGAGCTTTATTTCCCTTGACTCTGCCATCTCAACTTCTGCTCCCCCAGTACCAGTCTCCCTTTTACGAATGATTTGCTCTTTGAACCAGTTTTCATCAACAATGGAGTTTGCCAAGACAAACTCTTTACCTGGGAGGGACTCTCCTGAAAGCCTAGTGTTCAGAGTGTGTCGTCTGGCAAATGAATGCTCAAAGGCTAAAAATGAACTGGAAAACTATTTCTATTAACAAGTTTGTCAACCTAAACAACCGACTCTGAGAAAAAATTCGGGAATGGGTATTGCAATGGAATATACATGCCATAATAAACTCTGTGAAATTCACAGAGGTAAAGGAAGACAAAGGTTTTTAAAAGAAAAAGGAGGAGGATTACATGGTTGTTTTGCTTAATTATCCTTGCCTACAAAGATCAGTAACAGGTGGTGTCATTCCGAGGTTGGACAGGCAGTTGCTGGGTGGTTGTCCTCACGGAAGTGTTTTTTGTGGAAGGTTGTGATGATCTTTGTGTGAGGTTCTGGTTTTTGCGGTCTTTTGTGATAGTTCTTGTATCAGGTATTTGTGCATGAGAACAAATGGCCTTCCTGGTTGTATTTGTCGGGATCTTTAACACAAGTGACTCCGCTTTCGTTGACAGCTTTCACAAGTTGCTAGAAAATAAAGCTAGAAGGAAAACTGGATTTTTCATGTGCTTAAAAATACGGAATCCAGAAGCTGGGTGCAGTGCTTTGTGCCTGTAATCTCAGCTACTCAGGAGGCTGAGGCAGGAGGATTCCTGTAGCCCAGGAGTTCAAGACTACCTGGCAACATAGCGAGACACCCATCTCAAAAAGAAAAAAATGGAATCCAAGCACCACATCAAAAATAAAAGTGCTTGCTTAACAAAAGAAAGGATATAAGGAAATACTCCAAAATGTACGAAGGCTGTGAGGTGTAATGGGATGAGAATAGCTTTGGGGCCAGGCCACCTGCCTCTCTGGGAGGTCTGAGCAAAGCACTATAGGTCCTTAAGCCTCAGTGTCTTCATCTGAAGACAGAAATAAGGCTTCTCCCCATGGGAGTTCTCACAGGGATTAAATACGGTGATGTACATCAAGTTCTAACATGGTACTAGTCCTGCGAAACTTGCCTTAGCTTTATGTTGGACTACTGTTTTGCATCTTCTAAATTTTCAAGATGTGGATGTTAACTTTATAAAGGGAAACACTAAGCTTAAAATCACAACAACAGTATGGTTCTTGTTATAGAGATATTTCAAGCAAGAATATGTTACCCAGATTAGATGTCAAATGTCGGGTGGGACAACTTCTAAAGGCATCCTGAAGCTTTGGTAAGATCTAGCCTAAACACGCGATCATTCTGTCCTGCCAGTAACTGAGGCTGGGACCTAAATCTGCCATTTTAGCAAGCAGGTTCCCTGTCTCAGTCCCTAGGCTACTCCAGGCAGCACCTCTCCTGGTTGCTTTTGCCTCCCACGGTGATGCAAGGGACTTTGCTTTCTGTTTTGAAATATGCCCCCGCAGGCCAAATCCCCCTGAGAACTGAGAGTCCCACCATATCCTCTGAAATGGCCACCTTCCTCTCATCAAACCTTTTTATTCACATCCTTGTGTACCCCATTAAGTCCTTAACAGCGGCTTTGAGGAGTCACACCTGTTTTTCATCAGGATTGCAATTGTAAGCCAGCACAAACATGTGTGATAAGTTGATGCTAAAATACCATGACACACTCCTTGGATTTACTAGCATTTAATAAATGAAGGAGAAAGCTTTGCCTTTTATAGCCCTGAGCCTCCCAGGCCTAAAGCAGATGGAGCAGTTACCTCCCGCAAAGCATTCATTGCTCATTGCTTCCAAATCTAAGGAACAGGCATCTCGGAACATTGCGCTGCGGGGGCAGGAGGACCCTTCTTTTGGAAAGCGGTAAGTCCAGAGTTCTCAACCCTGACCACAGCTCAGCATCAAATGGGGAGCTTAGGAACCATTCCCAGAGATTCAGATTTAGCTGGTTTGGGGGGGAACTTGAGTAGCCTTAATTTTTAGCCACTTCCTCAGAAGTCTCTTAAGAGAAGACTGCTATCTGCTCAAAATGATTTGAGCCACAGGCAGTCTAGGGCAGTGCGAAGAACACAGACTTTGGAGATAAGGAATAATGGATTTAAATTCACTGTCTGGAAAGGATAAGCTGTGTTATTTTAAACAAATTTCTTAAATTCTTTGCATCTTAGTTTGTTCACTTGAAAAATGAGGTTAATAATATCTATCTCATAAGGCAAATAAATGGGAGTTTGTTATGTAGATTCCCCTGGTGCCATCTTCAGACTCATAAGGATTTAAAGCTATCTTCAGTGATCCACCTTTATTTATTTATTTATTTTGAGATGGAGTTTCACTCTTTTTGCTCAGGCTGGAGTGCAATGGTGTGATCTCGGTTCACTGCAACCTCTGCCTCAGGTGAATCCTGGGTTCAGGTGATTCTCCTGCCTCAGCCTCTGAGAAGCCAGGATTATAGGCACCCACCGTCACGCCCAGCTAATTTTTTTGTATTTTTAGTAGAGACGGGGTTTCACCATGTTTGGCTAGGCTGGTTATGAACTCCTGACCTCAGGTGATCCACCCACCTTGGCCTCAACCTTTATCTTTCTTGGTAGAGGGGGGAGGAGAGATGCCCCATAAACTTATGTGCTCCTTTTAGGTTTTCAGGCACATTTTAGGGGACGGCAGAGAGCTTTTCTTGTGTCTGCTCTTTCTCAGTTGCCTTAAGCTCAGAATAATCCTCAGGCCAAAGTGGCATATTTTGGGGTGGTATCTATAGGCATCTCCTATACTCATCAAGACAGAGTGGTATTGGTGAATGGAATGAGAAGAAAGCCTAGACACAGACCCACACAAGTATGGTCTATTAACAAAGATGCAATATTAAATCAATGAAGAAAGGATAGTCTTTTTAATACATTGTGCTGGGATAATTGGATATCCATATGCAAAAGTAACAACAACAACAAATCTTGACCCATACCCTAGGTACCTAATTTGTACCTTGTACAAAATTTAACTCAAAATGCACAATAGACCCAAATATAAAACCTAAAACAATACAACTGTTGGAAGAAAGCATAAGAGAGAAAATCTTTGTGATGTTGAGTTACCCAAAAATTTCTTAGATACCACAATATCAAAAGCACAATCCAGAAAAGAAAAATTGATGAATCATACTTCATCAAAATTAAAGCCACCTGCTCCATAAATGACACTGCTAAGGAAATGAAGACAAGCCACAGACTAGGAGAACATATTTGCAGAGCATATATTTGACAAATAACTTAAATTCAGAATATATAGTGAACCCTGAAAACTCAATAACAAACAACCTAATTTAAAAAAATGGCAACAGATTTGTTCCGGCAGCTCACCAAGGAACACATGTAGATGGCAATTAAGCATAGAAAATATCCTCGGCATCATTAGTTATTAGGAAAATGCAAAATAAAACCACTTCACAGCTATTAGAATGGCTAAAGTTTTTTTTTTTAATGACAATATCAAGTCCTGGTGAGGATGGAGAGCAGCTGCACCTCTCACACATTACTGATGGGAGGCAAAATGGTGCAGCTGCTTAGGGAAACAATTTAGTAGTTTCTTATAAAGTTAAATATGTACTTATTGGATGACCTAGAAATTCCATTCGCATGTATTTGTGCACAATAAATGGAAATTTATTTTCATACAGAAAACCTATACACAAATATCTACAGTAATTTCATTCAAAATAATCAAATGCAAAACAGTTCAAATGTCCATTAACTGGTGAACAAATAAACTACGGTATATCCAAGCAATGGAATACTACTCAGCGCTAAAAAGGAAAAATAAACGAATACAGGCGATGACATGGATAGATCTCAGATGCCTTTTACTAAGTGAAAGGAGCCAGGCAGAAAAGGCCGCCCTCTGTCTGATTCTATTTATCTGACACTCTGCAAAAGAGAGGACTACAGGGACAAAGAATAGATCAGTGGGCCCCGGGGTGGTGGCTCATGCCTGTAATTCCAGCACTTTATGGGGCTGAGGTGAGTGGATTGCTTGAGCCCAGGAGTTTAAGCAGCAACATAGTGAGACTTTGTCTCTACAAAATAATTTTTAAAAATTAGCCAGGTGTGGTGGTGCACACTTGTGGTTCCAGCTACTTGGCAGGCTGAGATAGGAGGATTGCTTGAGGCTGAGGCTGCAGTGAGCCATAATCACATGAGGACACTCCAGCCCAGGTGACACACAAGATCAGTGGTTGCTAAGGGCCAGAAGTAGAGGGAAAGGATGGCTACATGGTGGCACAAGGAAAGTTTTTGGGGTGATGGAACTCTTATATATCTTGATTATGATGATGATTATACAAAAGTATGTATTTGTCAAAACTCAGAATTTTTACATTGAAAAGAATGAATTTAGCTGGATGTAAATTATACCTCAGTGAAAAAGTCTGATAGGGTATCTCTGGATTGAAGAAATATGGTACCTTGTCTTCTGTGTAGATTGGCTTGATCCAAAGGCAGGAGTGGAAAGTGAGTGGTGATTGGTCCCAAGGTTAACCACAAAGTTAAGTGAACTGTGTTGAGAAAAATGTACTGGGGGTTTCAAATCCAGGTCACTGGATTCCTGAGGATTTATCTGAAAAGGTAGTGAGTGGAACTATGGAGTTACTTTTCACATTTTGAGAAAAAGCCTAAGGAAAATTATGTTTTACCTGAGATAATGTTCCCTTGGCAGGCTGAGTAAAATCTCACGGTTCTTTTCCTTTTGGCCGGAATTTTCTTTTCTGCTGATTATGTCTAATTCATAGAGAATTTTTAAAAACCAACATGCAACTTGGTGGATAAAAGTCCTTCATAAGAAGAAGCCCAGCAGGAAAAGTGACAGAATGGGGTTTTTGGTGATGAAAAGTTTGTGACTGGCCAAACTAAGCCATACATTTGAGGGTGATGAAGGAACACTCTCCTTTGGCAAGGTCTGAGTACTCACAAGTTTTTACTTGCCCAAGATAGCTTAGGGTTTGTTGTATCTGATGTTAGAGAACACCTCCCCGCCGCCCCCAACCGCTGCTGCCATCCCCGCCCCCCAGGTCTCTTTAGGCCTTTAGGAGCTCCAAATGGACCTGTGTGTAATTTGGAGATTAGCAAAAATACAAACCCTTGAGTCTGGATCAACACCACCACACATGGGTCCCTCTGGGCTAGGACACTAGAGCCCTCTGGGCTAGGACACTCTTAATGAGAAGTACATTCCAGGGCCAAAACTAGCCTCCTTATTAACATTAGCACATCAGTTTTTTTTTTTTTTTGCACCCTCCCCTCCTCTAGCACATCCGTTTTATGACTGTTCATCATAACAAAAAAATTAGGGTTTTGTGCCCATGAACACTAGAAGAAGTGACACCAAGCCCTGGCTGAGGTGGGAAGATGTGGGAGATTGTAACAGCAACCTGAGACGCACCTCTACACAAGCAAGGTAACACGCCCTCCCTACTCAGTGCAGAGCTTAAGGGAGCTTAACAGGATTAGCAGCAAATACCTTGTTGTTATTTTTAACATTGCTCAACTCTCTCATAAATCTCTCCATTGTCCCTGCCAGTAAGCTCTTCATAAAGGGAGGCATCCAACCTTAGAGACATAACAGGCAGAACTGGCCATAATTCATTTGTCTTCTCTAGTAGTGGTCCATGGAATTTGGTACCTAAAAAAGAGATTCATACGTGTTAGAAAGTTTATGGGCTTTGAAGTTAGATAGACTTGGATTTGAATTACGTTTCTGCAATTTATGAGTCTTGGTCAAGTTATCTTGACCCTTTGAAACTGTTTCCTTTAAAATTAGGATTTTATCTACCTCACAAAATTACTGTAAAGATTAGAGATAATAAATGGAGAGTTTCTGACATGGAGTCATGGAAGTTATCACCTGGATGATGCTTAATAAATGTTGGTCACAAACATACACGCACGTACACACTTACCTATACATAAATACACACATATATATATTTTTAAAATTTAATAGATAATTAGAGGAAAAATAAGATGCACACTCTTTCACTTCTGAACGTTTCTGAGATTGGGTTGTGTCTTTTAATTGATGTCAACCCAAATTGACTAGCAGCAAATAGAGGAGTGAGTTGTGATATAGCTGTCATCACTGAGCCATGCAAACTTAGCTAAAGCTTTCCAAGGAGATTGCAGAATTGAGAGCTGGGACAGGCTGCTGTGGTTAATTTGTGCCCTGTGAACGATTATCACTAGATACTGCACAGCCATCTGTCAAAAGTATCTGGGTGACTTTCAAGTTTCCAGATTCGATTGCAGAGAAAAGGAAACCATGAGTTTAACCAAATAGGAAATGCATGCAAAACCTGGCATATTAACTGTCTCTACTGAGTATACTCAGGAGGTCAAGTTCGTGGGCACGGTTTCTATAATTCTGTATTTCTAGTATTTGCCTCAACTGGGAAGAGTCTTTAGACTGTAAATGCAAAGAAAACTTAGAATGATGGTGATATTAAAGAAGAAAATGCTATATGATTATACAGATAAATGTACATGATATGGTTTGGCTCTGTGTCCCCACCCAAATCTCATCTTGAATTGTAACACTGTGGGGGGAGGGAATTTGGGGAGGTGATTGGATCATGGGGCAGTTCCCACATGCTGTTCTCATGACAGTGGCGGAGTTCTCATGAGATCTAATGGTTTTTAAAATGGCAGTTACCCCCACGTGCTCTTTCCCACTGCTGCGTATGACACGCCTTCCTTCCCCTGCGCCTTCTGCGGTAATTGTTAGTTTCCTGCTGAACTGTGAGTCAATTAAACCTCTTTCCTTTTATAAATTACCCAGTCTCAGGCAGTTCGTTATAGCAGGGTGAAAATGGACCGATACAGTACACTATTATTTGTTTTTTAAAAAGTGTTTAATTTGATATGACGTTTTTTCCATTAAATCTATATTAAGCTGATGGTGCATCTTATAACTGACGGCATTTTAGAACACATTAAATATGGTCATACTATAGCACTTCTCCCATCCCTGGCCAGTACCACATGTGCTCATGTTGATGTTTTCTGTGACATTAGCTGACTAGGCTGATTCAAAATTAGCCGCGGCAGGCAGTCTGTGTGGCCAGTGAACATTCAGCCTCATTAATGATTAGGAAAACAAAAATCAAGACTGAAATGAAAGACCATTTCATTTGGCCAAAAAAAGGTAACGGTCTAATAATTCCTTTGGAGAATAGTTTGATATTTTGTCATGAAGTTGAACATGCACATACTCTACAACCTAGAAATTCCATCGCAATCCAAGAATCTCTGCACATGTACACCAAGAATCACGGACAAGGAAGTAGCTAGTTCAGTTTGCAACTCACACAATCTCACAAATGCTTTTCTTCAAGATGTCCACTATACTTCAGTATTTAGCAGAAGTGCTTTATGCAAACTCCTTATTTTGTCACACAGAATATTAAAAAGACATGCATTCAAGGGTTGAGACTAAAATTAATAACTTTTAGTGCTTCATCAAGATACAGTCTTGAGTGAAATTGAAAACTTTGCAGTGAGGAAGTATGGGAGTGAATAATTCAATGACTACTAGTTCCATTTCGTGCTGTCGCCTTGATCTGTGTTAAGCCACCTGCAGTTTTACCCACCATTGGTTTTGTACATCAAGTGGAAAAGGCAAATGATATCTTAGAATTGTTATGAAAATAGGTTTGATTTTGCAGTTTCCCTGAAAGGATCACCGGGACCCATAGGGGCAGACCAGGTTCCAAGAACGCTGCTGTACTACAGTATTCTAATATATGAATATATTATAAGGTATTTATTCTAGTGTTGGTACACATTTGGGTAGCTTTCAGCTTCAGGTTATTACATATAGTGTGTAGCAAGGTTTTAAAATAAATTCTCCCTGCCACATAAAAGCGTATTTAATCCAGCACCTGACATACAGTAGGCATTTAATAAATTTCAATCATTAAAATTCCAATCAGAGGAGTCCTCATGATGTTCTGTTTAGGACTCCCCTACCTCTACCTCGTACTGTACACAGTGGATCTCTGCTATATAGATGACAACAAGTTATTTTCTCAAAAAGCCATAGAAAGAAAAGAATTAGTTATTAGGAAAGGCAGAAACTAGAAAAGTAACTTCTGCCCTCCTCCCAGCCTGAGACCCTGGGATGCCTCCAAGCTCGGGCTGTTACTGAACTTTTCCATGGCTTAGGAGGAGTAAAACCCCTGGAGGAAGGGATGCTTCCCCTGGCAATTGCTGCCCAATCCCCAAAGTCAGCAGCTCTCTAGCCACTGCAAGCCTGCGTGAAGAAAAGCTGGATGTCTGTCCCTAAGGCTTCCAGGCCTCCCTTCCGCAGATGCCAGGACCCATGAAGCCTGCTTCCTGCCCTCTGGTAGCCAGATGCAGGGACTAGGATTCATGTTTCTGCCATTCGAAACTTTGACCCTTGGAGAAAGCGGCCAAGATGCAGGAACAGTTGAAAGATGACTTCTGGCAATGGTAGGTGTTTCTGGGACGTGCCCTTGACCTGCTGGCTGCTGTCCTCTCTTGGTTCCTATTTTCCAAGCCTGGCTTCTCCAAAAAGTTCTGCCGATTCTGTGAACACCTCATCATCCTCCCTATAGATTTCTTCTTGGCTTAAATTGGCCCATTGGTTTCTGTTACTTGTACTCAGTGACCCTGACTCATTCTGCACCTTCATCAGAAGCCTACTCTGATGAGAATCTGCTCTCAGGAGTGGGCAGGGGTCAGGCCTGCCACCCAGGCAGCCGTCTTAGGCGTTATCAACATGTTGGGGCAGCCCTCTGACTCCTCCCTTTCAGCCCTTGTCTTCCCAGTCGCCTCTCTGGGCCTCCCCGGGCATGCCGTCAGCCTTCTGAACAGGCAGTACCCGTGGCAGGCTAGGGTGGCATCACACCCTCAAAGGCTCTTTTGCTCCCACAGCATCAGTCACGACCATTGCCGCTCTCCCAGCACCTGGCCCTCGCCTCCACGAAGGACAGATCACGTTCTCTTGCGGCTGTTGACTCACCTGTCGTCCCATCTGCTTCTGATCTCAGCCCTGTGAACCATCATCCACCATCTCACGAAGGGTGATGCAGGAAGCAGTTTACTCCTTTGCTGACCGCAGCACCCAGATGGCCAAGAGTGAAGGATAAAACGTGCTGTTCTAACACTGCCATGGGAGCCCGAGGGTTGAGTACACTCATTTACAAAGAGGAGTTGCTGTAGAGAGGAAGGTTGGCCTTCACAGCACAAAGCTGAGCTGTTTGCTTGGTAGAGTGCCTTTCCTTAGATTCCCAGGGACTTTTCCTAGCAGGGCACTGTGGGGAGCTGGCCCCTAAAGGCAAGTTGAAGTCACCCACAAGCTGTCTGTCTCTGTCCAGCCCGAGAGACTGGCTCCAGCAGCCTCTTGGCGGAATCTCTACGGACACAGAAGTGCTGGGTTCCTCTTCATGAGAGGCAAGAAGCTCTGAGCGCCCATGTGAGTGCTTCTCCCCTAAGTCTGCTTCAGAATCCTGTAACTGCTGGGGCAGCCAGCCAGCCCCGAGAGGCGAGATCATGACTTTGCTTGGAGGGTCCTCTCTGCTGTTCCATGACACTCGTGCATCAGGCCTTTCCTGACAGCGCAACTCAACATGGAGCCCAGTGTCTTCAGGCTACAGTCAGCTTCCTTCCCTGCACTCCACTCGTCTGGGTAAAGAGTCAGAGGTGAGGGCACCTGGACCAAGCGGGGGTCCCACTGCCGAGGCCTCACATGGCTCCCTCTGGCTGCCTGACCATCCTTGCCCCCTGCTTTGGGCCCCAACTGTCCAGCAACAGCCTGTTAAGTGCTAAGGCTTGCCTCCCACCACTGCAGAAGTGGGGGTGGGGAGCCCTGGAGGTCATCCTGGCCTGTATCTGGTAGGACCACCCCACGTTTACCACTGGTCTGGGCAAATCGCTGCTTCCCAGAGGTGGCTTTACCAAGACAAGGGCTAACCTCACTTAGTCCCAAAAGTGAGGTTAGCCCTCTTTGTCGTCATGACCCAAGCCCAGGAAGGCAGGATGCAGGGCCTATTACATCGTGGCTGGAAAGTCGAAGGTTTTCTTCCACCTGGGCATGTGGTTAAATAACCTGCAGAGTGACCAGGATCACATCCCAAGAAGGATTCCAAAGATGACCTTCACCCACCAGTGCTCCTGAGATGGCCAAAGGCAGGCTCCTTTTTGCAGAAACCAGGAACAGGAGGCACAGGGGAGTTGCTTAAATGGAGAGAGAGATTTGAGTATTCAATTTAAATCTCTCCATGTACATTTAAATTTAATATTTAATTAAATTTAGGAAAGAAAATTAAAATGAAACAGAGCACTCAGCCGATTGAAACTCCTGATTAGTATGTTTCTAAGCTCAGAGAATGATCCTTTGAGGACTCATGGCCGGTGGCCACCAGTGATGAGACAAAGGCGAGAAAGGGGCCCTGGGCTCACCACACCTCTGGCTCCAGTGCCCTGCACCATTCCTGTGCTGCAGCTCACCCCAAAAATGCCAGACAGCAGAGGGGACCCTGGGCTGAGATGGAGAGACCTGGGACCTAGTGCCAGCTCTCCCATGGAGTGACCTTAGACACCCACTTTCACCCACCAGGCCTCAGCTTCCTCACCTGAAAAGAAGGAGGACAATGGACCGTCACTTGCAAAGCCTGTGAGGCTTTTGTAAAGCTACAGCAAGACAGCATGAGAAGCTGGAGTGGCAACAGCCTCACAATGGGAGTGATTGTTGGTGTTATTTTTGTTCACAGAGTGTGGCCATCCCTGCCTGGGAGGCGACACGAGGAGTATGCCAGGCTGGCAGGGAGTGCAGTAGCCACCGGGGACCTGGCAGTGGCCTGTGATTCCAGACACGGTGCCCAGGAGCTAGGTATCTAAATAAGCAAATGCAGGCCGCCTTGAGGGCGTGGACAGTCATGTACCTCCCAAAGGGTCTGAGTGAGTAGCTATGGGCACCCCAGGTTTCTCGGCCAGCTGTTCCTCCAGCCTGTCTTGGAGCTGGAAGCAGAATAGAGACCAGAGTCTGGGGTCAGGGTTGGAGTGGGGGCTGCCCTGAAGCTGCCTTGAGCATTTGCTATGGGAATGCTGGCAGCCACATGCCTTGTGCCACTGCCTGCCTGGCTGGGCTTCTGTGCCTTTAAAATTGTTTGACAACTTGGAGATTGGAAACAGAGCACCCCAGTGGAAGGCCAGCAGTAGCTATGGAATGCTGTTCTAATATAAAACTTGCTCTCAGTGGATTTAAACTGATACTCCACTGGCAGGCTTTGGAGCAAAATCACCTATTATGGTCCTGGAAAAGGCCCCAGATTCTCCGGGCTGATCCTTTGCCCATGTGGGTTAGCAAGAATAGAGCTGTTTTCCCTCTCAGGCTACGCAGCCCCATCTCTCACCCTCAGCTGACCAGCCGACCCTGAGATTCTAGTCCGGAGGCAGGACTGAGAGCTCAGGGCTGGGAGGGAGTCCCCATGGTGTTTTGCTCTAAGACACTCTCCAGCCCAGTCCCTAAGGGGCTTTGGAAACCACAGGGATGAGAAAATGAGAGCAAGAAGATAAATGACACCTTGGTATTTTCATGGAAACAGTGTTGGCCTTGAAGCTACCCTGAAAGGGTGGTGGGGACTCCTGGACCACACTGTGACAGTTGCCATGCTAGGCTGTTGTATCATAGTCTAACTCATTTCCTTCTCTCAACACTGAAATGTGTGTGATTACTATTCCCGTTTGACAGGGGAAGAAATGGGATCAGAAAGGCCTGAGTAACTGGCCCTTGGTGGCGCAGTTACTCCACAGCAGACCAGGATTTAGCCCTGCTCT
>CAUYLG010071389.1:0-11821 GCA_963573385.1 Cacajao melanocephalus | reverse complement strand
CATTTTTAGACTGCATTCTAGCCTGGGCAACAGAACAAGAATCCCATTCTCTCTCCCTCTTTCTCTTCCTCTTTCTTTCTCTCTTACATTCTTTTTTTTCTTTCTTTCACTCTCACTTTCTTTCTTCTCTTTTTCTTTCTTTCAAAAAAAAAAACAAATATAATAGTTAAAAAAAAATTTGTTTGTATGTGAAAAGGGGAATGATGAAAATAAGAAAAGAAATGCTTTAGGATATAGTCCCACTAACAAGGTAATGGTATAAACAAGTGATTTAAGAATAATGTAATCAAAAAGCCAGAACTCTGAGAGTAAATAAATATTCAAGACCTTCCTATGACACCTTATATCATGAATACTTTCCTATAGAAGTTTGTTTATTTGCATTAAAATAGGCATTTGTATATGAAATAGGATACATCTAGACAGCCAATTTATTCACTTAAATAAAATAACAACCTGAGCTGCTTTAAGCCAATATTTGAAAACACATCAATGATTCAAAGTTAATATAGAGGACTTTAAGGAAAGAATTAAAAGCCTCAGGAAAAATCATACTGCCAAAAGTAGAACAATAATGAGCTGAAGTTTCAAATTTTGTTCTTGCATTAGTTAAGGCAGTTAGGCAGAAACATTGCTCAGAGTAAATTTATTTCAGTGCTGCTAATAGCCAAATGTCTTTCTTTTTCAGTCTCTGCACATTGCAAAATCCCAGGTCCCGCAGGTGCCCTTCTTTAGATCAAATAACCCTATGAGTCCACCCTCTCTTGCACATGAATCTTTATTTCTCTGCTTGCTCTGCATTCAGAAGTGGTCACATCCATCTTGGCAGTCTGGTTCATCAGATCATTTCTGCTTCAACAGCTGAGAGTCCCTCAGTGCACTGGGACAGATTTGGGGAGCTAAATAATTATTCCCTACACTAAAAAATAGCATTTATTGGACATTTTTAATAAGAAACAAGTGTGGATCTCAGCTAGCAAATTTAACTGTGCATGAAAAGCCACACTTTTAAATTGTTTTTAAGTCAACCTAAATTGGACTCTGAGCCCTAGTTTCTCCCTGCTGGCAGGAATCCAGATTTTAATCATTTGTGCCCACTTCCCCTCCCTTCCCCCTGGGTTGTAAAACATCCCAACACCAAACCAGTTATTAGTCATTAGTTCACATTTTTTACAGCTGAGAAGTCCAGTAACTCTTGAGTTACAACTGAAACCACCTTTGCAAAAGTTGTAACAGTGAGAAAATTATGACAGTGAAAGAGATCTAACAAACTCCATCTTGCTTTTAACCTCCAAATTTCCCTTGGCCAGTCCTCAGCATGGGCCAAGCTAACTTTGGGAGAAATTTATTTTATAGTTTAAATGGTAATAACCCTTCCCAAAACTAAACTGCCTTTGTAAAACTAATAAAAGACCACCAGGTTAGGAGGATGAGAGGAGCCTTAATTCTGCTAAGATGTAACAGTAGTTAAATGATTACCAGCAATTATTCCAGAGGTCACAAGATTTTCAGCTTCCCTGATTACTAGAGACTAAGTGTATTAGTCCATTTTCACATTGCTATAAAGAATTTCCCTGAGACTGGATAATTTATAAAGGAAAGAAGTTTAATTGACTCATAGTATCACATGGCTGGGGGTGGGCCTCAGGAAATTTACAATCATGGCAGAAGGGGAAGCAGGCACCTTCTTCACAAGGCAGCAGGAGACAGAAGAAGAAGTGAAGTGGGGAAAGCCCCTTACAAAACCATCAGATCTCATGAGAACTCACTATCATAAGAACAGCATGGGGAAAATACCCTCATGATCCAATCACCTTCCTTCCTTGACTCATGAGGATTACTTGTCCTTCCCTCAACATGTGGGGATTACAATTCAGGATGAGATTTGAATGGGGACACAGAGTCAAACCATATCATTCCAACCCTGGCCCCTCCAAAATCTCATGTCTTTTCACATTTCAAAATCAATCATGCCTTCCTACAGTCCCCTAAGTACTTAACTCATTCCAGCATTAACCCAAAAGTCCAAGTCCAAAGTCTCATCAGAGACAAGGCAAGTCCCTTCTGCCTATAAGCCTGTAAAATCAAAAACAAGTTAGTTACTTCCACGACACAAGGTAGGTACAGGCATTGGATAAATGCTCTCATTCCAAAAGGAATAAATTGGGCCAAAAAAGAGGGCTGCAGAACCCATGCAGGTCTGAAATCCAACAGGGCAGTCATTAAATCTTAAAACTCCAAAATGATCTCCTTTGACTCCATGTAAAACATCCAGAGCACACTGATGCAAGTGGTGGGTTCCCATAACCTTGGGCAGCTCCTTTGCAGGTTGGCGTTGAATGCCTGTGGCTTTTCCAGGCACATGGTGCAAGCTGTTAGTGGATCTACCATCCTGGGGTCTGGAGGATGATGGCCCAATTTTCACAGCTCCACTAAGCAGTGCCCCAGTGGGGGTTCTGTGTGGGAGTTCCAACCCCACATTTCTCCTCTGCACTGCTCTAGCAGAGGTTCAGCATGAGGGCTCTTCCCCTACAGCTGACTTCTGCCTGGACATCCAGGAGTTTTCATACATCCTCTGAAATCTAGGTGGAAGTTCCCAAAGCTCAATTCTTGTCTTCTGTGCACCCACAGGTCCAATACCACATGGAAGCCATCAAGACTTGAGGCTTACACCTTCTGAAGCAACAGCCTGAGCTGACTATGGCCCTTTTTATCCATGGATGGAGCTAGAGCAGCTAGGACAAGGGACACCAAGTCCCTAGGCTGCATAGAGCAGGGAGTCTTGGGCCCGGTCCACAAAACCATTTTTTCCTCCCAGGCCTCTGTGCCTGTGATAAGAAGGGCTGTTGTGAAGGTCTCTGACATGCCTTGGAGGTATTTTTCCCATTGTCTTGGCTATTAACATTCAGTTCCTTGTTGCTTTTGCAAATTTCTGCAGCCAGCTTGAATTCCTTCCCAGAAAATTGGTTTTTTTTCCTACCTCATGGTCAGGTTGTAAATTTTCCAAACGTTTAGGCTCTGCTTAATCTTGAATGCTTTGCCGATTAGAAATTTCTTCTGCCAGATACTCTAAATTATCTCTCTCAATTTCAAAGTTCCACAGATCTCTAGATCAGGGGCAAAATGCCACCAGTCTCTTCACTAAAGCATAGCAAAAGTGACCTTTGCTCCAGTTCCCAAGAAGTTCCTCATCTCCATCTGAGGCCACCCCAGCCTGGACTTCGTTGTTCACATCACTATCAGCATTTTGGTCAAAACCATTCGACGAGTCTCTACGAAGTTCCAAACTTTCCCACATCTTCCTGTCTTCTGAGCCCTCCAAACTGTTTCAACCACTGCCTGTTACCCAATTCCAAAGTCGCTTCCACAGTTTTGAGTATCTTTATAGCAGTATCCAACTCCTAGTACCAATTAACTGTATGAGTCCATTTTCACACTGCTATAAAGAACTTCCCTGAGACTGGGGAATTTATAAAGGAAAGAGGTTTAATTGACTCACCTCCTTAACTGCTCAATCCAATGGGCTCTTTCCACTCCTCTGGCTAGGATGAACACATAAGAAAGAGAAATATCAGAGGAAGCTCTCTTTATTCTAGCAGAGATGGCAGAGAACAGGGCTGGTTTGTAAGAGGAGAAGGGAAAAGGATGTGTCTCTATGAATACAGGAAAGGCAGTGAGGTTGGGGGCCAACTTAGGTAAGTTTGAGGTGATGAGGTCAGCAAATCGTGGCAGTTCAAACCTCAGGGCCTCATCTTTCTATAGTATAAGACAAGATTATCTGCCAAGTTATGGAGTGGATAGTGGGTTTGAGGCATGAGGCAAAGATTTTAGTCTTATTTATTTGTTCTTACACATAAATATACAGTGACCTCACTTAAATTCACTCATTAATTCTAATAGTTTGAGAATTATTTTAGATTTGGTAGATACACAGTCATGGAACCTACAAGTAATGAAAGTGTAGAAGCAATCCTTCTGCCTCAGCCTCCCAAAGTGCTAGGATTACGGTGTGAAGCACCATGCCTGGCCCACATATAGCTGTTTTTTATTGTATAAAATTAAGGTATACAACATCATTTTGTATATGAGGTGAAAATTTTAAGGTGTACATCATGTTGTACACCTTAATTTTATATAATAAAAAATACCTACATGTGGGCCAGGCTGAGGTGGGTGTATCACTTGAGCTTAGGAGTTCGAGACTAGCCTGAGCAACATCACTAATCCTCCTTCCTCAGCCTCCCAAAGTGCTGGGATTACAGTTGTGAAACACTGTGCTCAGCCCCATGGTCTTGTTCTAACCCATAGGTTACATCTCAGACTTTTGTGTATCCTGATTCCACACTTTCACTTAGAAAAATATCCAGGTTCCTAGGCCCTTGTTGCCATCATGAGGAATGTAGACAACCTAGGCAAGGATTACAGGAACTGAAATAAGACTGAGTATAAAGGACAGAGTGAAGGAACCAGCCAGGCCTATACAAAGGCCCAGGAGTTCATGGTCAAGGTGTATGTAGAGCTCTTAAGCTACATGAGTAATATAGTGGTGGGTGCCAGAGGAGTGGAAAGAGCCCATTGGACTGAGCAGTTAAGGAGATCATCAGTCAGTTTGATGAAAGCCATTTCAGAGGCGTGATAGGAAAGGAAATGTGATTGAAATGGGCTTAAGTGTTTTTAAGAAGTAAGAAATGGATACAGCCAGTTTAGTCTGTTCTTTTGAAAGTTACTAAAATCTGGTGTTCACACCCTAGAATTTGTCCTTTATCTGAGTTTTGTGGGGACTCAAAGCCTCCTATATGAGCCTTGTTCCCATCCCCAGGAACACAGCAAATCCCTTCTGCACATTTGCACGTGCTGATAACATTCCCCCAGTTTTGAGGAGAGATGCTTTGTTTTGCCACATTATCAGAGTATCTTGAGGTTGGTGAGATTTTCTCTTGCTGTTGTTCTTGCTTTTGAGTTATAAATTACTATTTGGCTTCATCGACATCAATTTAAGTTGGGAAGGGTTGTCTGGCTAACTCTGTAGTGGGCAGTGAAACATTTTGCAGCCACAGTTTTGGGAGGCCATAATGTTCCAATAAATGGATATTTAAATGCATAATTCCTTACCACCATCCTGGTGTCTCTGCAGATACCAAAAGGAAATTGTCATTTGGAAAGGCTGGCTTGTTTGAGACGTGCTAATCTCCCTCCATAAACACTGAAGAGCATATATGCAGTGATTTTCTACATCACATATTTTGCAGACTTTTAACCTGGGAATCCTGTGCTAAATAAATGGGAAAAGCCCAGGCAGGTCAAGAAAGCAAGGGCATTAGGTACCTCAGTGACAAGGTCACTTTGATTCTTCCTGAAACACAAAGACCACAAACATCCACAGTCACCTGGTGGCTGAGCTGGGCTTAGAAGTCAATGGCTGTGCAACCTGGATGGAATTGGAGGCAATTATTCTAAGTGAAGTAACTCAGGAATGGAAAACCAAACACCATATGTTCTCACTCACATGTGATAGCTAAGCTATGAGGACACAAAGGCATAAGAATGACACATTGGACTTTGGGGACTCGGGGGGAAAGGGTCGGGGGTGGCAAGATAAAAAATACTGCACATTGGGTACAGTGTACAATGATCAGGTGATAGGTGCAACAAAATCTAAGAAATCACCACTAAAGAACTTAATCATGTAATCAAACACTACCTGCTCCCCCAAAAACCTATTGAAATTAAAAAATAAAAAAATAAAAGAAAAAAAGAGATGGAAGGAGACACTGCACAGTAACAAAATATTTGCTTTCTGCATTTACTCCAACCTGAAACTACTAACTGAATAGCTTTGAAATCCATCTAGTACTTGGAGTTCTCTCCCAAGGACAGTCTTCCCCATTTCAAAAACTTGAACAAAAATTCCACAATAACATCAAATATCCATTTGGTGTTCATATTTCTCTGAATACTCAAACTTATTTTCAACAATTGGCTTATTTTGATAGGAACTAAAATCCACAATTTGGCTGATTGTGATATCTCTAAACTGCCTTTAATATATTGCTTCCTTTTTCTCTTTTTTTTTCTTCTTTCATTTATTAAGGATACAGAGCTGTTCATTCTACAGAAATCCCTCATTCTATATTTTGCTGATTAAATTGCCATGGTGCTGTTTAACATGCCCCTCTGTCCTGTATTTCCTGTTAGTCTTTGATTAAATTTGGAAGCTTGAAAAAAAAACAAAAGAAGTCAAGTGCTGTGGATCTCAGTCTAGTGCTCCTGCATGTCCCACTTAGTGGCATGAACTTGGAGCTGAGTTGATCTGCAATGTCTCATCAACATAAATAATGGCTTGGCGAGTAAAAACCTCAAGGGGAGACAATTTTGTATTAAAGAGTAAGACCTGGAGAATTCAAATCCAAGTCTATTCTACTATGTAAATTAGCCAATTTCGTAATAGACAATAGGAAGCACTACTTTTTATTGCCTGTCTGAAATTAGGAAGTCTTTTGCAGCAGTACATTTTGTTTGGAGCAAAATATATTTTACTGTGCACTCCCAGAATCATGATCTCGTTTTCCAAAGTGTTAGTTCTGAAAACAACCAGCTGAAAGAAATGTATCCCTTTACATAAATTAATTTTGCAGACAATTTTTATGGACACCTCCCTTAAAAGCTAACACTAAATGAGATACATTTATGCGTGCAACTACAATTTATCTGGGTTAATGGGCATTTTTGCTCTCTGAGGGAGAATTTTAACCTTCTGTCAAAGCAAAGGGACTTGGGAGTGAGCAAGTATGTCGAACTGTCCACAAAGAAAAGAACCAGAGAAATCAGTTTAAACTAATTCAAGGCAAGGGGGAAGTTGCCATCTGTAGGAAATCTTTTGGGACTCTATCTCCAGATTAACCCTGTGTATTGTCTCCTGACCTATAATCCCCTTGCCCTCCTACTTAGCAGTGCCTTTGCTCGTTGTTCTAGTTGACATATCTCCCTATAGAAATCAGGAGTTCCACCAAACAACCAACTTTACTAGGAAGTTCTCAAAACCAGGTTGTTCCATGTAGAAATGCTTCCATGCCAATTGGTAAGTAGCTGCTTCTCCAAGCCCCTTTGAGTGCTCCCTACCACACTAGCGTGACCACCCCACCCTGAAGAGCCCCAAATGGGTACTGCCCAGGCACTTGGTGTCCGTTGGCCTTCAAGCTAGCCCACTACAACCCCGTGCACCAGCATCCATCTTCATATATCCTCCTAGCCAGAGAAGGCTCAATCCCCTGCTAGTGAGATGCCACTCCAGCGGGCAATGTTGGCATCTACTGAACAAATGCCCAAGTGTCCATCTGGTCTCCAAGGCTGTGGCCCATCATTTCAGGCTTGCACTTTCTAGCAGTTGGCCTTGCATGGACACCTTTGGAAACTACATCCTCCACACTGTACCAGAAAGATTATTCTATATTTTGAATACCACCTCTGATTGAAAGCATGCTCACTATTTTATTTTCTCTAACATATTTCATTTTCATTGAATGTAACATTGTTCTGTCTATTTTCTTCAAGGAAATATGCATCCTCATTCCCTCATCCCAACATGAAAAGTCCACATGAACTTTCTGAAATGACTCATTTCACAGAAGAATCTGAAATTGCTCCCAATCTCAGCAGTTCCCTATGCTTGCATTTCAATTAAGACGAATGTAGGAAAGTACCCCCCATCTCCATCTGCCACAGAGAAGGAAGAACATGCATAAGCAGTTTCCTTCTCTGAGTTCTCTTATTTTTCTCCCTCTAACCCTCATTGTTTACAATGCTGTGAAGAAAAAGTTGACTTCATTAAATATATTAATAGAGGAAAGTGGAATGAAATAAATAATAAGCCATCAGATGTTTAAACAAGACCAAGCTAGTTTTATTGAAGACAGTTTGCCACACAGATTTAGGCAATTATATGTTTATATGATTGTTTCTCTTCTCTCTATAATTCTCCCTCTGGTTAGACATTATTGTCTGTCACAGACTATGGCTAAATATCATCTTTTCTCACCTTGCTTTTCCCTTAAGATTCCTAATTCTTAGTGTTTGGCTTCATAAACTGCAAGATATTTCAGGAATATAGATGTTAAATTATGGCAGAAACACCATTATTTGGATTTATTTCTTGCCTGTTGTTTAGTGCTATTTCCTGCTATTTCTCTACTTTCTTCTTTTTAAATTCTTCTTTTCTTTTAATTAAGGCTTTCTTTCTTTATTCCTATTGGTTTGGAAGCTATAGATACTATTCCTTTAGTAATTTTTCCTGGAAATTTTAATATTTTAACATTTGTATCTTGCTTAACAAAGTTAAATTAAAATATCTCTATTCTAGAGCAATATAATCCATAGGATTTTTTTTTTTTACACAGGGTGTCACTCTGTCACCAAGGTTGGAGTGCAGCAGTGCAATTGCGGCTCACTACAGCCTCCACCTCCTAGGCTCAAGTGATCCTCCCACCTCAGCTTCCAAAGGAGCTGAGACTACATGTGCAAGCAACCATGCCCTGCTATTTTTTTAATTTTTTAAGAGATGGGGGTGGATCTCACTATGGTGCCCAGGCTGGTCTCAAACTCCTAGGCTTCAGCACTCCTGCCTCAGCCTCCCAAAGTGCTGGGGTTACAGATGTGAACTGCTGTGCCTGGGCCACAGAACGATTCTTTTCTGATCATCTCCACTCTTCTTTTACATTGCTTTGGATCAGCGCTTTAATTTTGCCTCGCTTCTGTTTCCAAGAGTTAATACTTTTATAGTTATTTCACAGTCAGTATTTTCGATTTGCCCATCTGTTTACCAATTTTTAATCATCACTCCTTCTTGCATCTTACTTAATTCTGGATTCAACTTACTTCTTATTGAAGTACATACATTTGTAGCTTTTTCAGTGACAGTATGTGAACTGTAGATTTAACTTTTATTTCTCTGAAAACATTTCTCTTTGACTTTCATTCTTCTATGATAGTTTAGTTGCATATAAAATTTTGGATTGATCATAACTTTATCTCAGCAGGACAAATATTACACTATATTATGACTTCTTTTGTTGCAATTGAGACATCTGCTTTCAATCTAATTGTCTTTCTTTCATAGGTAACCTATTTATTTGCCTTTTCCTCTCTGGTTCCTTTTAAACTTTTACTTGATTTGCCATTTGACCACTATGTGTCTTCACATGATTTCTTTTTTTTTTTTTTTTTTTTTTTTTAGTTATTTTACCCAGAACCCACTCTGGAAAATTTGGGACCATTATCTCTGAATACCACATCTTCCCCATTCTCTCTCTCTCTCTCTCTCACTCATTTCTTCTTCTGGAACTTCTCCTGGGTATATATTTCAGAAGTTCTCATTTGCTTTTCCATTTCTTTGCTTTTCTTCCTTTTATATTTTTCATCTCTTTAACTTTCTGTGCTACTTTCTGAGAAATTTATTCAGATCTATATTTTAGTTTACTGATTCTCTCTTGAGCAGTGTTTAATATGCTATTAAAGTCCATTAAGATTTTCATTTCAACAAACATATATTTTAATTCTAGAAGTTCTATGTCTTTTTAAAATCTGCCTAGATATATAGGGACTTGTGTTTTCAATTATTTATGTCTTAGATCACTTCTTTTATAATGTTTATCCAATAATTCTATAATCTGAAATTCTTGGGGTTCTAATTTTGCTGCTTGTTGTGTGTGCTAACTCTTGTTCTTCATGGATTACCACTAGTTTTTTAAATTTCGGATTATCAGCTCCTGTTCAGTGTGATTTTTATCTGTGAGATTACATGTTGCTTAGGTTGAAGATGTGGTCCTCCAGAGAGTTTTCATTAGGAACCCCAAGATATTATCATCTTGGACCACATTTCTTGCCTATTTCTTGAGTTGGGGATTCCCTTTTCATATAGGTAATGTAAATTCAAGATCCAAATAACAAGAAGGCACACCCATAGTTGCAAGTTCTCAAGAGAATTCATTTCCCACAGAAGACAAAAACATGATAGACAAATTTCCTTATTGTCTCCCATGACAGTTGATTATAAGAGATTATTTTCTCATCAAACTTTCCTTGAGCTCTTCTAGAGTTCCAGATTTATGATAGTGTCTCAGTTCTATCTCCCTACCTTGAGTCATTTCAAAGCCTCCTCTCCTGTCTCTAAATGGCCTCTAAAACCCAATTCCCATGATTCCTGGGACTGGTAACCCCTCTCCCCAACCTTCCCGAGAGGATTCAAAGCTTCAGTTTCCATTTATCAGCCTTGGGATTGACAAACGGGTTGGTTTCTCTTTATTTTTGCCCTCTCCCTCCCCCAAAGATTTCCTTTACTTTCCTGTGAACTCAGCTCTATATCCAAAATGAAGCTAGCTATAGATTATCTAGCACTTCCATTTGTTTTGTATTGGGAGGATTGTTTGATCCTCTTGATTGCCATGGTGTCATGAGTGGGTCTTTACAATCATACATCATAACTGGATTTTAACTACAATATTTGTCTGAAGAAGAAAATAAAATTTACTCGCATTGGTTCTGGTCCAAACAATATTTCTCTGCCTTCAAAAGAGTTTTGCATCTAGAATAGCATCAAAAGATAGGTACTGGGTTGTGCATTCGTCAATTATATGAGAGAGTAGCAACCTGGAAAAATGATTGACTCACCACATTAATCTGGTATAACTAGAACTTTGTTCTTCTGGGTTTTTTAACTCAATATGTAACATGTCAAAAAGATACATAGTTTTCTGACACCCAGATATTAGCATAACTACCTTTTAAAAATAATACAAACTTTATTGCTGAGCAGTTTTTATATAGCACAACTCCCTGTTATGTGACAGGTAAATGCTAAATACTTGCTATCCCATTTAATCCTCACACAACCCCATGCTTAGATGTTGCTCCCATTACACAGTGAGGAAAGAGATCAGAAAATTTAACTAACATATCCAATCACTATGCTGCCTCAGGTTTGTTCTATTCTTAACTATCCTGCTGAGCAGGCTTGTGCCTTGCCCCTATTCAGACACCTGATGCCAATACCAAAAGGAACAGATGCTCTGAACAAAGATTGAAATTGACCTTGATTTCTGTACTGGAAGAAAGATTCTGTCTTTTTTCTCAAAATGAAGATTTCCTTGCAAATAAAAGTTCTCATTCAGTCAACTAATATTCACTGACTGCCTAGGTTGAAGATGTGGTCCTCCAGACAGTGCTTGGAGGACTTTGTGCAGGCACTCCACTATTATTGTATGCCAGACTTCTGATTATTAAGTTAAAACTGAAATAGATATTACTCACTGGATCACTTAACGCTACACTAAGGAGGGCAAAAAGAAGGAAAAAATGTAATCTAGAATATTCTCCTTAGTATAGCAGGAAACTCAGCTGGAACCTAAATTTGGTTCACCACAGAAATCAGGAATATTTAGGAGCCTGGGAAGTAGATTAGGGGGTCCTTGAGGATGTACAGAAATGTCTCTATAAGGAGCCTCATCCTAAGGAAAGAGATTCATAAAGAATAATTTGGAGAGAGATCCAAGATGGCCGATTAACAACAGCTCAGGATTGTAGCTCCCAATGAAAGTGCAGAGAGCGTGTGGACACCGCAATTTCAGACGAATTTCTGTGGACCACAAACTGGGAGCTACCCAACGGAGGAGCCACGCAGGTCACCAGCGCGACTCTTTTGGCCGGCGCAGCTGTTTTGCCGGCACCCCAGCACGGCGCAGCGCTTCTCAGTGCAGAGTATACGCGACTGGGTGCCCTTTGAGTGAGGCTCGGCTGGCCCCATCCCCTCAAAAACAGCAATTGGAAGCGC